>VZTH01003417.1:59477-91722 GCA_013397815.1 Aleadryas rufinucha | reverse complement strand
TTTTTTTTTTTTTTTTTGACAGTGGTTAGAGCTTTATTCCAAATTTATACCTAATGTGTAGGCCAAAAAATTGAATATTCTATTTGGAGGAGAAAATGGATCATTTATATTAGTTGCATGAGAACTTGGCTTAGTTTAAGTCTGAGGATTTATGCCCTGGGCAATCTTTCAAAAAAAAAAAAAAAAAAGCCATAGTTTTGTTTTTTTGTTATTTATATTATCATACATCATTTTAGAACTATCCTCTCCATGCAGAAACATGCGGTGGGGTATGTATCGTATTCTTGTTGCTTTCCCAGTGAATGTTTTCTATGCCATTTTGTTATATAAAACTCCTGGATTTGACTCAATGCTTAAATAGTTGTCAGGTGCTTGCGATAGATGGCTGAGTGTCTTGTGTCCCTTTTTTGCTCATGTATGCTGAATGAAAATCTGCTGTTTGTCATTTGTTTGGCAGGCTCTCAGTGCCTGTACACAGCTTGCATTAATGCTAATGGGAGCTGCACACACACTGAAGAGACAAAAGAGCCAGGTTCCTCCTTAATCTACGCAATCAGATAGTGAATACCTTGTCATAGTACCCAAGGTGGCCTTTTGCTGCCCAGAAATTCAGTCTACCATGCCCTTATTGCTTAAACTGCTCCTAGAAGCTAATCAGATTCCTCCCCCATTCTGACAGGTGAAATATGGGGTAGTGTATGAAAGACAAAGCTTGAACGAGCAGTAACAATTGAGTAGGCAAACGGTGCGTGCACAAGATCACTACATCTTTCTTCTGCTGGCAGTGGAAATCACTGGGAAACACCAGGCTGGTGCACCTGAAGGTTTTGGGCAGCTTTCCTCATTGTTTGTTCTTGTTCAAATGTAGCTCCTCACCCTTCTGCTTTTCTCTGTAGGTGGTGTGCTGGGTACCTGGTACCTGCAGCAGTCTATCTGGGAAGATTTGATGAGAGGGTGAGCAAGCAGCTGATTCTTCAGCAGCCCTGGGCTCTCCTGAACTCCTCCTGCTTCCCCTCTTCTTGGTCTTTTCATGTTTTAAAATAATCTCTTACTGCATGTCTGGGTGTTAAGAATTGCCTTTTTTTCTTCAGTGTCTCACAGAAAAATTGCCAAAGGAGTTGGGACAGGGCAGAATTCTGCCAGAAGATGCTTAAAACAGTCAGTACTTCCTGCCTGAGTGGTTCTCTTCCAATTGTGTTTCGTCTACTAGCTTCCCTCTGAAATGTCTCGATCCCAATACAATACAGTCTTTTGAAGCTTGGTAATTTCCATACTTTACCTGGATTTCCTTTTTATGACAATTGCAGCCTTTAAGGACAAATTAAAGTTATTGGGCTTTTTGGTGACTTCTATTTTGTGTTACTTTGTCTTTGGAAGCACAGATTGAGGCTCCCAGCTGAGACTCTAGGCATACTTAGTGTGCGGCCTGCTTCTATTTTTTTCCTGTTGTGATGTGCTCCTGTTGTTGTTGAATGCCTCAGCAGCTCTAGAGTTGCTTTGTCCTTAGTCAGAGTTGATTACAGTGATTTTGAGACAGGAGAGTCTATTTTATTACCCCTCAGCCAGCCTAAGTGTAGTCTTCCCAGTGGAGCTGCTGACCTGCTTTGTATGGACTGGCTGCCAGAGGCAGCAGCTGTGGGTCTTCATCAGTTGTCATGCCCCTTTTACAGATTAACCTCTGCTCTTTTCCAAAGGCCTTATTTTGTAGGCATGTTGACAAGCTGCTTTGATAATAAGAAGTGGATATGTATTAACTGGGAAAATGTTTTGGCTCACCTTCGAATATTGTATGAGCCAATTAGGCAGCTGCCTCCCTCTCATAACTGGGATCTGGGTGGATAAAGCCGATGGTTAACTATAGGTGGCAGCAGCTTTCTAATGCTGTTACATGTGCATGTTGTTGGGTTTTTCTATAGCGGAGATGGTGCTTCACTTGGATCTCAGCTCCCATTCTTCTTTGTTTAGCTGAGGCTTTTTTAGCTTAAGTTTTTCTAGGAAAAAACCTAGCTGGCTCGACAAGTCATTTCTACTCAAAGGATTTTTTTTATCAGCAGAACAGCATGTGCTCTGATTGTCACGATCCTTGATACTTATTAATTTGTAACTTATCTGTATTTCCAGAACTACAATTCCAGAAGTATAATGTTTAAAAAGATTTCTGACTTGGCCTGGTTTCTGACTGCCTTCTCTCCTGCACTCTCACGGGTTTTCTTGAACTTGGTAGAGGTGTACAGCTTCCTACACCAGCATCAGGCCAGTGCTGTATTCTATGTAATCAGCCCTTGAACTGGCTTGCTGTGGCAGAGCAGCAGCCTTCAGGTTGCAATCAGCAGGCCCTTGGGGACCCATGTGCTAATTGAGGGGGAGCAGTGAAAGTCTGTTAAAAGCAACTAGGAAAAATCAATTGACTGTGGACTCAGGCTTGCTTATAAGGCTCTGCACCCACCCTGGAAAATGCCTTCAGGGGTCTGTAAATTGCAAAGGCTGAAAAACACTGAGTAATATACTGTAAGGAAAAACAAATCTGTGCACTTAGGAATTGCCTTTAAATCTGTCAGTGTTAAAGCAAAGGACAAAAACATTTTTGACAGTGAAGCCCAAACACTTCTCTTAACTGTGCTGTAATATATTGGTTTGTGAGAGTTGCAGCAAATGTGGTGATAGACGTTCTGCTGAAATAGAAGAAACCTGCATCTCTCTTAAATCCCTTGAATTGAAAGCTAAATTAACTTGCAGTTTTATTTGCTAGATAAAAAGTTTGCACTTGTCCTCACATCTGATCTTTCATGTGCTTGCTGTAGGCTGCTTCTGAGTCTGGTGGGCAGTGTGGCACAGACAGTGAAACAGGGACTGAAACAGGACATTTCAGAAATCTCATACCTGAAGCTACCTGAAGGCATTTTGAGAAAACGAAATATTTAGGAAATGATGGTTTGTCAAACAAAAATGGTTTGCACTACGGAAACTTTCATTGGAAGAGTATCCTGTTTCCAGGGAGGAATTTCAAGTAAAATTTGAGAGGCTCCTTTCTGTGTTCAGTACTGTCACTTGCAATGTGAGAGAACACACTTCAGCTTCTTCATCTCCCTGAATTAAAACCAGGCTTGGACTTCATTTTTCCAGACTAGGTGAGAGTCCTGGCCAATAAATGACTTGGCAGCTCTTAGGAGCTTTCTTGCTTGGTCTGGAGCAAAATCTGAAAAGCCTCTTGGTTTCACTCAGGAGATTGTCTGGATTCTGGAGTGGCATGGGATGAATAAGCCATTGCCACTCACCTGTAGATATGCCATGTTTTGCACCTGGACACCTGTTGACTTCTGCAGGCTTTCCTTCAGTATTCTGGCAGGTGAGCATATGCTTGTTCTGCACAGTGCATAGGTGAATTTCCACATAAGGACTTCGGTGCTAAATGCAGCTGCACAGTTTTTAATGTGCAGGATAACTGGTTAAAACTAGTTTAGCTGTCATCTCTGTATAGTACCACTTATGGCATTGAGAAATTAAATCTAACCCTTCTTGTATAGCTAGTGCTTCCCATTCCAAGGGGCTGAGTCTTTCCTTGAGTCCCCAGTGATACTTTACTATCCCTTTATGTCTCACAATGCTCCTTTCACCCCCAGTGTTACACATCCTAACTTCACCCTGCAGTCAGTTAAAAAAGACAAGTGCTTGGTTTCCCAGGAGTTTGGTGTGTCCTTGCAAAAGCCATTTAGCATTCGTCCGAGAATCAAACCACCAGGTGGTAGATGTGTCTCTCTTGCCTTTATGCCTGTACACACTGCAGCTTTCCACTGACCAGGAAGAGGCAGCAGCATGACTGACCAGTGATATTTCCAGTTGCTGCTGTTGCCTAATGAAATGCTTCAAAGCCAGAGGGATAATGTTCTGATTTGTAGTCCACACTCAGAAAGTGATGGTTGTGAATGAGACTGAGTTCATAAGCTAATACATTTTGTCTCCTGGTAGAAAGTACAGAGCCCCAGCACTACTCATATTTTTTCAGTCTTCATTCCCTCTTTTTGTTTGTTTGCTATATACCTTTGAGAGGAGATTGTAGTGGGACCATGAGTGAATGTAACTATTAAATTTTGCTGGAAATGATGAAATGAAAGTGCATATTATATTCATACCTAATGCATCATTCTTCTGCCTTTACCTTCCGGCCCATCACATTCCAGTCTATTTCAGAGATTTAGAAGCATTTATGTCAGATCTCCCGTCCCAGAATACAATCTACATCCAATTATCAACCTTTAGGGATACATTAGATGTAACTGTTATATCTTCTTCTGTCAATAAAATTATAATCACGAAATGCACAAATGTCGTACTTTGGTTTCTAAAAGCGTCGCAGATAAGAATGAGATGAAATGAAAAGGCTGTTATGCTGCATTTTACACATGCTTATGTGCAGAAGATTGCCAAAATCTCAAGCTGAGGTATGTATCTCCTTTTTCTGTCTGCTACTAACAAATCTCAGCCCTGAGCAAGCAAGTGCTTGCATAAGATCTGACAAAATTACATGCGAAGATGAGTTAGTCTTTTCCTCCATTTGTTCACATGCCACGTCTGGGAGAATCACGAGTGCGTGAGTGACTTGTAAAGGTTCAGCAAAGACTGTCACATACAGATTTCACAGGCCTGTCTACCCAGGAGTACTTGGTTAAGTGAAACCAAGTTAATGAAAAGAGTTGAATTTCAGATATATTAGAACTCACTAAACCCCTTTGACACTCTCAAGAAATAAATTGCTCTGAGTTCTCATTAGCTTGCTCAGACTCATTTTGACTTCTGACTGAAAACATCTGTACAGGAGTTCCTTAGTTAATGCACCTTAAACTTACACCTGTACTTAATTTGGCTTACCTTGCCTAAGTTTCCCTTAATTGCAGACATACCCTAAGTGAAACAAGCCATATTAACTCAGGAGAGTCTGGAGAGCAGTAGTCACTCCCTATCAGATAGAAGTCCTGTTCTCCCTTTCAGGCAGGCATGGTTATTTACCTCTGCTCATGAAACAGTCATCACTGATGGTAAAGAAAGAATTTTATATCCTTAAGAAAACTGCACAACACTTGAAATTAAAGGAGTAAGGGGAGAGGGAGAAGTTGTACTGTGTGCAAAATGTTCTGTAATAGTCTGCTCCAGTGTGGTTTTGCACTCTTATCTAAATTTTCTGGTACTGACTACTGTCAGAGATAGAGGAGCAGGCTAGACAGTCTCTCACTGATTCAGGAACATGGGAATTTTTATACTCTGAGCTAAGCCTCTGTGGCAGGGCTGCAGGCAGGGCTAACAGACTGCATAAAACAGAATTTCATTTTTTAATACTTCTAACCCAAGCATTTCAAAAGCTAAAAATGCCCATGTAAAATAGTGCTATCTGTGGTATCTGGCAATTTCTATTGTAATTCTCAGATTTTAAGCTGGAGTTCTTACCTGAGTGCCAAGGAAATGGGAGGAAGAGGATGTCTTAAACTGCAGAAATACCTGGAAGTACAATAACTTGGTAAAGGATTTGGAGATCGCTTCAAGTAAAGAGAAAACACATGGGCCGAGTTGTGTTTTTTTAAAAAACAAAACCAAAAAACCCACCAAACAAACAAAAAGAAGCAACCAAACACAAAGTACTATTTCCTTGGAAAGTAATTAAGGATGGAATATCCCCTACCCTCCAAGAGGAAAGCTTTTTTTGTCCATGTATCCATTTAACATCTCACAAGTTGCCACAACTGAAAGCACATGATAACAGTTGCTCTACCATGTAATATCCAAGAGAAAGGTTTACCTAGATTCTGAAACATACTGTGATATCAGTGAGATTTGTGCAGTAGCTTGTACATAGGATGAATGGAAGAGATGGGATTTTAGGAAAGATCATGAGCTGATGTTTAACATTTTAGGAGCATAGAGTTTAATAGGTAGTCAGATTTCAGTTCACTTCTGCCATGAGATTATATTCACCAGAAATTTTGCTGAGAGATTCCATAGTGAGCATCTGTAAAACTCAGACATCTATTTCATACAGTCAAGAGGCTTGCAGGGACTGAACTGGACTAAATTTTATACTGCGTTTGTTAGACCTTAAAGGGTTTGTTATCAGTAAACCAGGTACAAATTAGGAGTGGATGAAAGAATTTTTAAAATGAGGAGGCTTTGATCTTTTTTTTTCCAAATTCCCCTTTGCTGTACAACATTGCCATATTGAAGTGGGGGACCTATCACTATAAGAAATTCTGTCTGTATCCTTTCACTTTTCACTGTTACACTCTTTCAAGGTACTGCTATTTCTAAAATCACCAGCATTTCTGTAAGATGAAGATTATTTGTATGTTTACTTAAATTTCCTGGTGTATATGCATGCATGTGCATGCATGTCTGCACTCTGGCGTATTAGATAAAAATGACTGGCTGCTTTGGAAGGCTACTCTTTTTTTACCCTTTTCCCTTTCTGTGACTCTAATTTACAGTGTCCCATGAGCAGTTTGTGCTTGAGTGGATGACTGCAAGATAAGTTCAGGAAGAAAACAAATGAGACTTGGAAGTGGCAAAGCAGATCTGGTTGCAGGAGGATAGGTAACAAAAGAAATGTGTTGAAAAAATGCTCTCCTGCTCTGCACCTTTGGAGTGCTATATAATTTATAACTGTTCTCTGCAAAGTGTCTGAGGCAGTGCCAGGTGGCGGGGAGTTAAATTAACCCCCGTGGCATGTAGTTATCGGCAGAGGCCAGACCTGTGGATCGATACCTCGGTGCTGTGAGTCACCGTATCACCTGGGGAAAGTGAATCTGTAAGCTCCTTATTTCTCCATTCTTTTAATTGCAGGGCTGTGTCTGGCTGTGATGAAGATGGAGCAGACGCAAATGTCTGATGCTTGAAGCTCTTTGATTTCTCGGTTGATGGGGTGAAGCCAATGAAAAGCTGTGAGAGACTCAGAGAGCTGATAGTGTATTGTCTTTTTCCAAGTATCTGCACTTCCTGTTCTCTTTTTCTTCCTTCCTTTCCCACAGATCTGGTTACACTCCGTAGCTGCATGATCTGTGCTTTGCTTGACCGACACAGATAATTTCTAGCATCACTAGTTAAGCCTATTTTTTATTATTATTACTAATAAAGGCTGTTTTAGTCTCGCTTAAATGGATTAGCCTTGCTTCTGCCTGCTTTTTGATTGTTTTCGCTGCTGGGGGCTCACTCTTGCGATGAGAGTTCTTGCAGATAGAGTTATTGCCAAGCTTATCCGTCACTGAGGCATACCTAATATGGATCAGACTGGATGGAGTAATTGGGTTTTCAGAGACTTACCGCACGAGGAGAACGCATCATACTCCAGGAATGAGAATTTTTGTTGTAGCTGTGGAAGATGCTTGCACAGCTCCTGAGTCAGACGCCTCCTTTTGTGTGCCCTCACACTTTGTGGGTGCACCCATTTTCTACATGCAGCCCCCAGAATTTGTGCCTGTTGACAGCTTAGTCTTCTTGCTTCCCTGAAGGCCATGTCCATCATCCAAATCTATTGCTACCCCCCTCCACCTCTCTCTTATAAAAATTAATGTATAAAATGCTATATCTTTCCCTGTTATATTTTTCTGAACTCAGACTTACCCATAAATTGCCCATGTGGAATGTACTGGTTAATTAAGTAACAGATTGTTCTTTCCTAGCTGCACCCATTCTCTAGAGGACTGAAAAATTGGCATCTGTAGCCATCACCCAACAGAAAAATAAACAGGATTAAACAACTGCAATTAGTTTCTTATAAAGCCAAGTGTAACATGCCAATCAAAACCACTCACCTTCCTTCCCCTCACAATAAATGAATTATTTTCTCTTTAAACAATGACAGTGACCCCTGGCTTTAAGGCCAGTTGGCCCTCAGCTGAGATTTGAAGCAGCTACAAGATAAGCTGGCCTTACAGTTCAAGAGTGGTAGATGTGGATGGGCATGTTGAGTTACTAGTTTCAGTGATTAATGGAAGCTGAATTAAAGGTGGCTTCTCAGCCTAACAGCTGAGCTTCTGGCTGTTGTTCTGTGTTGTATCTATCCTGTCCCTCAGCTTATACTCTGACTTTAACCTCGCTTTCTAGTTCAGTTCCTGTCTTTGTTCTGCATCCAGTTGCAGATGTTGATCCTAACCACTGGCCATGACTGTTCATGTCCTGCTCTCTTTCTTTTAAAAAAATCATCCGAGCCACACTGAGCTTTCCAGATTTCTTAATGCTTTATTCTCAACCCACTGTCATCCTCTCCCAGCCATGGAGAGTAAATACATATGTGCAGATTTCTGCATTGCTGGTCCTAGCGTAGCCTGGGACATTCCTGCATAACAATGGGCTGTATAATTTATCTCCGTATGCTGACTGCATTGTCCAAATTGGTTGTCCCCATTCATCTTCTCCCCAGCTTCTTGCACATGGTCAGTTCTTTATCCCTCAGCTTTCTTCCTTTTTATTTATATATGAAAGCACATGTAATACTTAGGTCAAATACAAAATACTTTTATGATCAAATCAGAATGTCTAGAGAAAGATTTTGATCCAATAGTTTGATTTGGAAAAACACTGGGTAAGGCTGCACTGGACAGGTACCTATGGATTTTAGATACTTTGATTGGAAAAGGTCTCTGTGAGCTTGAACAGAAGTAACCAGTTTTAATTCTTACAGCTTTTACTTCAGTGCAAGTTTGTTTACGGTCCCAAGATACTGGGTGAGGCACATGTGAAAGACTCTCAGGGTGACTTTGTGGGTCTTTGAGCTCGGATGACACCACCATGCTTCATCTCAGCCATAACAGAAAAGTAACTGTGGTCATAATAATTGTGTCAGCCACAGGCAAAGGGCTGATGTTGCAGCAGAACTGCGTTAAAGAAGTTTTCTTTGGCTCACTGGCACTTGAGGAGTGACAAGCCACTGCAAGGGAGTCAGTGGACAAACAGGTAGACAGTAGCCGATATTGTCTGGATCCTGCAGGTGGGAAGTACTGTCTTTGCTGCTGTACTTCTGACTTGGCATTGGTTATCATTTCTGCATCAGTACAGAGGCTCTTGCAGAGGAGTAACTGAGATTGAAAAAGTATTGATATGAAATATAGGAAGCGCTGTTGTATGCAGAAAAAGGGGAGGAAGGATCAGTGTTCCCTTTCTTCATCCCAGCATGATTTGTCTTTGGAGGGCTCTTGGCAGAGTTGTGAATGAGTTTTCCATAGACTGACTCCAGCTGGCTAGGTGAGGTCACTGGGCTTTCGAAATGTTTGAGGTAGTGGTTTTAAACAAGTGACTATCTCAACACAAACAGGAATAAAGCAATCTTGTATAGTCTTGGTCGCACAGTAACCACTTTGTTCTGCCTTCACTGCTCTCAGTGGAATGATTTGCTTGTTAAATTGGAGGCTTTGCATCCCTTCGTGGTCATCTACCCCCATCTGAAGTCTGCCTGAGTCTGCATTGCAGTTTTTCTGTGCTTTGCTTCTCCAGAACTGAATTTATGTTTTCAGTTCTTAGAGTGAAAGAATTGAAGCTGTGGTGAAAACAAACAGCTGGAATCAGATTTTTTTTTGATGTAACCTTGACCCTGACAGCATGTGATGCAATGCAAGTGACTGAGGGGAAACTCCCTGCATCCCAGTTGATGCAGAACAAGCCAGCAGCTGGGAAACTTGCTGCAACCAGATGCCTTGTGGTAGCAGTGCCATGGTTACAGTTGTGTGCTGCGTGGAGTTTTAATTAGGGTGTATTTTTTCCCTTCTGAAAGAAGGTAGCTAGCCAGGGACAGATTACACATAGATTTAGTTCTTAAATGTTACTCTGTAATTGTTTGGCTTATTTCTTTATAAAAGTTTAGCATGAAGTCACTGAGTTTGGGTTAAGGCTGAATTATGTATTTCTTGGCAGCCCTGGTTTTCATTATTGACCAGAGAATTTTAAAAAACCAGCATTGTCCGTATCTGTGAGGATCTCTCAGAAGTGAATCTTGAGTAAATCGGCCGCAGTGTATATATTTGGTTTTTTAATGCTGGATTTAGGATTATCTTTTGTTTCTGTTTTTTATGTATGAGCCTAAGTGCTGGAGGGTTAGAAACAGACAAGATTGAATCGGTCAATTGTATGAATTGGCAAACACAAGATTCCCTCTTTCACACACTATGCTTCTCTGTTAAACGTTCTGCAATAACAAAGAAAGATGAAATGTTTGGTCTGTGTGGTGTATGAAGGCTTTCTCAGAGGCTAAGCACTTCAAGTAAGTAAATAAGCAGAAGTTTCAAGTACAGACCTTACTTGTGAAGCAGAATGATGCTACACACGCATCTAACACAAGCCTGCAAAAGCAAAGAAATGAAGAGCTGAGTCCTTGCTTGGTGGTTAAATAGCAGCTTTCCAGTAGTGGCTCAGGGCCCTTTGCCATCTCCATAATCCTGGTGGATTTTACTGGAGGTGGGATACAGTCACTGAATCCAACTGGCTCTAAACAGATTTGCTGTTTGTTTGGGGTGATTTTATGATAATACTGTATTCTCCTATCGTCTGCTTATTGCCCAGAAATGGGTCCCATAGCTTTAAGCTGGGTCCAGGAGAGCGGGGAGAGAAGCCAGACGAGTTCTTCAGTGTGGTTTGTGTTCAAGGACTCACACACACTCCCCCACATCCTCACCGCTGCAGAGCCAAGGGAGCAGCTTCCCGCTTTTGGCTAGCCTGTTAGTGGAGGCAAGAAATTTTTCCTGTGGCTGTGGGACTGTGGCTGCTGCTTCTTCTTCTTCCTCTTCTTCTTCTTCTTCTGGAACTGTTCTGCTTTGCTCCGGTCTGAAACACCAGAACGTCGCCAGGAGTCCCACGCCGTGGCCCAGAGGGGAGACCCTGGGGCGCCACACCCCAGCTCCGGAGGACCTCGGGAGAAGCCGAGCAGGACTCTAAAAAACCCACCATCTTTCTCCACAACAAGAAGGTTTATTATCTAACATTATTCTTTTTTCTTTTCCTTGTGCCTGCATGCACCCTGCTTAACTATGTTAAATAAATAGTTTTTTTCACTTTCCTCCAAGAAATTCCTTTCGAACCTCTGAGGGAGGGGCTGCTGAATCTGCCTTCCATTAGAGGACACATTCATCTCAGGATGTTTCCTCCTAATTTGTCTCAAACCAAGACAGTGGTTTTTGCTTTCTTTGTACCAGGAGCAAAAAGAGAAAAAAACCCATCCTTATCCAACTCTTTTATGCCTGAAAGTTTTGAACATTGCTCTCATTTCACCTTCTTTCCTGTCTTTAATTTCTTGCTTCATATTTGATTTGCAGAGACATGATGTCAGTCAGACCCATTGCTTCCCCCCACTGTGTATTGGTATCTTTCTGTAGTGCTGAAGTGGATTGGGTTGGACGAAGGGAAACCTGTGGTCCCAGATCTACACACCTATTTCTGTCTGTCAGCAAGCTCCAAGAGAAGGGTATTCATCTGGCATTTCTGCCAGAAATACATGCTTTTTCCCTTGGACGTTGCCTTGAATCAGCAGAACAGCTCCATATTGCCCTAGATCTACCTCAGAAGGACACCACCACACTTTAGAGCAAGGCCACAGTTTTGCTGACTATGTGGAAGTCAAGTTTCCCACTACTGAAGTATAGCTGCCTCTCAAGAGGAAGACAGCAGCTGTTTTATGACACCATTGCTTGAGAAAACTACTTCTGCTAATGGTGAAATGTTGTTTTTCAACATAGTATTGGTATTTCTTTCCAAACATGAAATGGAAGTGCAGCCCATATATCTCTTGAGTACTGGTGAGAGAATAGCTAGTGTAGACTAACTTTCTGCACAGGAGAACACTGGCAATGGGCTGTGAAATAAAGGTGGTTTTGGGGTTGTGCAGCTCAAAGTAATGTATTTCCTAATAGGACATGTAGTGTCTCTGGGAGTTGCACAGCATTACATGCACCAGAGGTATATTCATGGACACATTGTGGGCAGCATCATACCTTCCACATCATGCACTGTTCTGTCTTCCCACCTGAAAATAAGCTTTTTTAGCCGTCATGGCTTTGCTATCTGCTTGTTTGAGATGACTTATCTGTAGTTGGCATTGTTTTGTTGGCAGCCTACATTAGGCATCTTGTCAGAGAGCAGCTGTTCATCTCTTCCCTCCCCATCATATCCCAACCCACTTGCATGTCAGCTTCACTGTACTGTTGTCTTAACAGCCATCTTGTAGAAGGGGTGGTTTGAATTGTTTTCACCAGGAGCATTGTGCCTACTAGTTTTCATGAGAAAAAGGTTTGTAATTAATTCAAAACCAGAAGAAAGTACTGCCTTATCCCTTGCAATGCCCAGTAGCAGCAACACCCTTGGGGTTGTATTTTCTTACCCTTCCACCTCAGAGGCTGACTGTTGTGCTGAATTGTGTAAAAAGACAAGGTGATCACCATGTTTCTGCATCATTCTCCTCTGACTGTGTTGCCATTCCTTGCGTTTTTCTAAGGACTGAATTTACACACGGCTCAGCATGGATGTTATTTCCTGCTTTCCGTGGATGTTAGCACAACAGAATGATGGATACTCTGGTAGCAGGACCTAGGTGGCTGAGTTGTATGCTGGATGTTGCAAAATCTCACATTTTCACATATCTGAACCAGTAATTTGTGAAATGCCCATGACTCCTGAGTTTGTGAGATGTGAGCTTTATAAGGTGATAGGGTTCCCCAGAGAACAGCTTACAAAAGGATCAGAGCCTTCTCTGAGAGAAAGCATTGGAAAATGAGCATGTGCAATATATTATCACACTCAGTAGGAGCACAGATTTTCTGGAAATTTGAGCTAAGTAGAGCTAGAAGTCAGTTGTGTTAAGTCATCCAAATAGGGCTATGCCACCTGGTTGGGGATCTGATGACAATCTAATCCATGTGGATTTTTTTAACTCATCATGAGAATCAAGACTTACACTTCAATAAATAACTTGCAGTGCCTTGGTTTTTCCATCTTTGAGGTCAGCAGGGGCTAGGAAGAAAAAGGTGTAAAACTGAAAGACTTGGAGCAGTAGATTGAGTCAAACATAACATAGATAGGTAGTGTGCCACATGTAGAAATCAGGGTACACTTAAGTCACAGACCGCAGCAGTCCCTCTATTGCCAGGTGTAGGCTTCTCTTGAACCTATTGCCAGATAATCAGTTATTGCTGGCAGAGAGCTTAGAGCTTGACTTGAGGGCTGAACATAGTTATGAGGCTGGTATGCATCATGCTGTCTGCTGGTGTGAAGACATTATGGTGTAGAGTAGAGTGATTCCAATTACTCCTCCTCCTTTGCTGCCCTACTTCTGAAATTAAAGGCTGCTCTTGTAACCCACAGTTCACTCTGATTCTTCTCCATGTGGATTTCAGGGTATTCACATATAATTGTAATGTAAGGTTTTATCAGCCACCTGCATTATCCTGCTCTTGTGAGCATCACTAGTGAAAACCAGCAGATATGACCCATAATCTACACAAAACCTTATCAGGCAGTGACACTCCTGCCATTCTGTTCAGGCAAGCCCAGGCACCACACAGGCAGGAGTTTCAACTGTCATCAGCATTTTCACTCTCTTTTTTTTGTGATGCTTTTGATCATGGAGGTACACAGCAACAGTGAAAATCTCAGGAAAAGCAGAAGTTTTTAGCAAATTGAATTTCAGTGGAATGACAGAGGTTTGGCTTAGCTTGTATTCAAATGGCTTGTCCAACTTCGTTTGCATCTCAAGCGTTTCCTTGCTTTGTAATGTGAGACAGCTGGCCTTGAAGTTAACCCGCAGGGTTTTGGGGGCTTTTTCTTCCCCTGGCAAACTTGAGAGGAAAGATGCTTCAGAAATATTAGCCATCGGCTGTCACTTAGTAGAAACTATAACAGTTGGTGATGGTAATAGCATTGGCTTGAAACTAGCAGGGAAATGCAGGTCTAGCATATGGACATCTAAAATCTGTGCAGTGATGGAGCTGAGGAACACGACACATTCAACTAGCTTTTGAGTTGAGGGCTCTGAGTTCAGGTTTTACAGCATCAAGCTGTCTTGGAATTTGGCTGCAGTAAGCAGTTAGTGCTTTAGTAGAGAAATTTCCAGTTAATCTTTTTACCTGCATTTGCCAGGCAGACTGCACTGAGTCAGCTCAGCCCGGTCCCCACTGTGCAGAGGCTGCAGCCAGTCTCACTCCATCACTTTTAATGAATCTGAGTCTCTGTGGTTTTCACTAATTTACTCATTCGCAAGAGAAATGAGGAAGTGTTTTCCTGTCTCTCTCTGATAATGAATGAGATATGAAAGAACTTCATGGCCAGTAAGCACCCTGGAGGGACTTGAGTTTGTCAAAACGTGCAAGGCGTCTTCATCAAAGCAACAAAATTATTTTCTTTCCCCTTACTCCATGAATTGAAAATTCACATGACAACAGCCAGAAACGTGCCCAGTTTTGCTTAGACAATGGAATTGACTTTGAAAAACTGAACGTGTGGCAAAACTGATAACATCTTTTGCATCGGTATTTTTCAGAGCTGTATCTTGAAATAATAAATGGTTGCCTGAGGCAGGCTTTAATGTGGGGCTTTTGCTGTAGTCTGGCTTGGTGTCTGCACTGTGAACCCCCACTTGCACAATGTAGCTGTTGCACTCAGTGCAGACTGTGGGCAGCAAACGTTTCCTTCGAGGGATGTGTCGAATTCTGTTTACCAAGAATTTTCATTTCTGTTTACTGCCCTCCTCAAATGTACTTTGTATACATCAGAAGGGCAGGGATAAGAGTTTGCAGAAGATTAAACAGGCACAAACACATTAGGAGAGACAGTAAGGGATTCAAATTGTTAAACAGAAATATTAAAGTCCACTCTATAAGTCTTCGGGGCTTTTCAGTACCCAAACTTAATAAAATTAACCAACTGCTGCAGCTTAGCTCCAGTGCTTACCATTGCTATCAGAAGCAATCAATAGGAAATCTAGCTTTATATGGTATGACTTTGAGGTACAAACTGTAGGTTCCACTTTGAAGTGAAGAACAGCTGCCCAGGAATATTGTGAGCCATGCAATTTCAACAAGGTAACTTGTCGCAGTGTTCCTGATTGCACTCCTGTACTTCAACTCTTTTTAAAACACAGTCCCCTTTGAAAGGTAGAATAAATAATCTGAACTATTACTCCAGTTTCATGTGTAAAAGCAGACAGTGCTTGTAGGAAATACAGACCTTGAAAGGTGAGCTGAACACTTGTTAGTCCAAGGATTAAATTAGCTGGCCAAGAGAGAATTATCACCCTACAAAACTCCCGTTGAAACCTGAAGGGGTACAGGTATTTTTTGCTGTTATGTTTGAACGTATGGTTATTCAAGTGGTGACAAATATTCACTGGACCTACTATTTAAACGTGATTGCATATTAATTGAATATTGTGTCTGTAGCATGCAATGTCTCATGCCATTTGAATGTCACTTAGGAGTCCCTTCTCTCACATTTCTTCACTTCGATTTTATAATTTTCTGGGCTCTTAAAAATTTGTCATGTATTGATTCCCATGGAGTTCCCAATTTTTTATCCCCCACAGGGAGCCTAAGTATGCTTGAAAAGGAGGATATATTGGTGCTGAGGTCTTTTTGTTTTGGATGTATGCTAGATGCTGACTAGGTGTGATACTGTTTCAGACTTGTTCAAATTCTAAGATTTTATGGCTTGTGTCAGGTAGAACCAACTGGTGGCACCAAGTTCAGGTGAGTGTTGGGGTGTGTGCTTTACATGCTTCTGACAAGACTGTTTCTGGTCCAAAGGACTTGTCTGTGTTCTAAGACGAAACCCATCAAGTGAATGCAACAGGGAAGCAGAGGAGTAAAATTTAGATAATCGTGACACAAACACCTCATTATATGGATTGTCTTCCTGCATCTTTTGCCAGTTCAAAATCCATTTTTTATATGGCTAAACTATTAATAACATTCAACCCTGTTAGCAAAGAGGAGAGTGTGCAACAATTAGCGTCACAGCAGTTAACGTCCGTCAGTCTGTGGCTTGTCCCTCGAGAATGGAGCGCGCAGCACAAGCTCTTCTGAGGTAAGATGAAGGAAGCTCCATTGCTCCTGCAATTTATTAGCTTTCATCTTAACCTAGCTTCACCCTAAAATGCAGGTCTGAGGAAGCAGCTTCTCTGAGGCCATTTGGGCTCTTCAGTGCTGAGCTGTGCTTGTGCCAGCACATCTCCCTGGCCCCACAGCCTTTGTGGAGAGTGGCTGAACAGCAGGAGGATCTTTTGGAACAGCCCCCCACCAGTGCAGAACAGTCCCTGCCCTCACTGAAGACAGCTCTAAGGAGAAGCATGGGCTGGCACATCCATGACCTTCTTCTGGAAGGAGCCAGGTGTGGGGGAGCCATTTGGCCTGTGTTGACAGCTGGACTCTCCCTGGACACCTGTGCCTCATCAGTGCATGTCAACAGACTGATCAGACTCACAGCTGGCGACCTTTAAGAAGTGATCTCTGAGGTTATATTTCCCTCACAGCCAGATCCTGAGCAATAGACCTGTCACCTGCAATACCTGTTGCAAAGCTGTGACAGCATGAGTTTGAATTTCAGGTGTTCCAGTGCTGTATGCAACATCTCTAATTCTTTGCTTCCTGTAAGGAAAAGTTTTCACAATTCCTGTGCTTAATGACATTCTTTGTAAATCAAGAGCATGAAATGCATCTCACCTGTACATATATAGAGAAGTTCCTTCAAATAAATATTTGAGTCATTAAGGATGCATTACATGAAGCAGAAGCTCCACACACAGTTTCCACTGCTGTGGGTCCTTTACCAGCAGAAAGAATGGTTCTGAAAATCTATTTAAAATTAACAAAAAGAATCATTAAGCAGAGTAAGATTTTAAAAAATGCACTTTCAAGCTGGGAAACCACCTCATTTAGTATAATGAGTGAGCAGATCCTTGGGCCCTGAAGAGAAGCAAATTGAAACAAAATGGCTCCAGCACTGACTTGCATAATGATGGACTGAGCACGTGTCCTGGCATGTAATGATCCCATCTTTCCCATGGGGCTTCGGAAAACAGTGCTTATTGTGACAGTAGCTCTGGCCAGGATACTGTTTCCATGAGGAAGAGGAAAAGGGCTGGTAACAGTACGGTTATGGAGTAGAAGAAGAAGATGAGAAAAGTTAGCAAAGTTTGACATCACAAGCATTGGAGAGGAGAACGGTGGTAATGCTCACAGAAGTGGAGTGGGAGGCAGGAAAAGGGGAAGGACTCAAGGGACACCACAGCCCTTGAGCTGGGGCAGTTGAAAGATGCTTCCAAGGAGCGCACAGTTAAGTGGGTTAAGAATGAATGAGCAATTCCTGGTGGGATAACTAACCCTCATATCATCCCTTGCCAGTCCTAAAAACTTCTTTCCGTCTCCTTTTTCCAAAGCAACTCAAAGATGTTTTGAGAATGAAAGAACCAGCCCTCCAAACACTAACTGATAGCAGCAGTGCACCCAGCAGGTGCATGTACTTGCACCTGCCCCACACTCTTCTGCCTTTCCAGTAGAAAGGAATGTAGCTGCATGTACTGGTACCTTACTCATGCTCTTCTACCTTTCCTGCATAGTGAAGGTTTCCTTAAGTGGAAGTTTCATCCTTGGCCTCTCTACTGAGTAATGTGGTGCAGATGCTATCTCCTGAGAACTGGACTGGATATTTCAACAGCTATTTTGTGTTTTCCATGCTAGAAATTACTGGGCAGCTGTGAAATGTAAATGAAGGAGTGGATCTCAGCTGACGGATGCTAGGATTTTCTTCTGCCGCCCACAAAGTCCTTGGAGGTCTTGCTCCATTTGTAAGTTCCAACTGCTACTTGGTCTGTTCTGACTAAGTAGGTTTAATGGATCACTGTGCTGAATATTGCCCTGCAGCAAAATCACTTGTCCACTTTGCAGGTACAGTCTGGAGAGTGGAAGATCCTTAATTAATGACCCACTTTGCGATGGAGACGGGGGGATTGCTTCCTCCAGAGTGTCAGTCAGCTAGTCTAAATGTGGTCACAGAGTTGGTAATTTAAAGCTTGATTATTACCCTTTACAGTAACATCAGAAAAAGTCCAACTGTCCTTATCCGTGCTAGCTAAGAATTCAGGAAAAGCCTGGGACTGATGTAGCAGCTGCATGCATACTCTACAATACTTGGTGGTCCCAGTGGAACGAGGCAGTGCACTGCCTGTTCTGCATGCAGCCTGCTGCTGCTTGATCTGTCATCCATTCCCTTTCATCTGTGATTGTGCATGGGAAGCAGGGAGGCTCTTTGCTCCTCTGTTTGTGGCTTCTGTCATTTTTTTTATTATTGCATACTGTCAAAATGTTGTCTCTCCCTACACCTCCCTTTTGCCTGTCTCCCTTTGGAATTTGTGCTGGAAGATGAAAGCAAACCCATCTTTCTTGGCTACTAAAAAGGCAGAAGGTTTATTCTGACACGTGCATGGCCCATGGAGACACAGAGATCACACTGGGGATGAAGAGGTGAATATTTGGGCGGAGGGAAGCCATCTGTTTCTCTGGCTAGAATATAGCCTACCTTCTTGTGGGCTCTGGGAGGTTTACTTGCTGAAAGAACACCTATCATCTTGCTTATCTAAGCCTCCAGCCACTTGAATGTGTCTGTGACCCACACCAGCACATTATTTCTAGGCAACACATCAACCTCATCCGTAGATAAGGACACATAAATCTGTTTCGTACTCCTGCAAATCTCCACTGACCACAAGACTGTCTTGCCTGCTAGCTAGTCTTTCCTGGGAAGGCTGGCACACACAAATGTCAGTGCCTGTATTTTCACTGCATGCACCATTTAGAGTCAGCTCTTTCTTTCCAGAGTCTCATTTCCATGGCAGAGACTCCTTCAAAACCACACAAAGAGGAGGAGGGGCTGTGGGAGCAGGCTGATGTTGGCATTTGGTGTGAGGGCCGCTAGAAGAATCAACAGGCACTTTAGCTGTCTGAGGGTAATGCTGGGAACTGCAAGGGAAAGTGTGGCCTCATGAAATGTTGGTCTTTCCAGCAACTTTGCAAATCAACAAGATTTAGAGTGGAGAGTTGTCTTTACCTCTGATCTGAAATAGAGTTTGTGTGTCCCTCACATGTGTCACCATCCCTGCCACCCTGGGCAATAGCTGTGTTGATGAAGAACTTGTTAAGAAATATAATTTCTAATGTGACCTTTGAAATCTGGCTGTGCTCCCTTGCTCTTTTTCTTTCATTTTTTTGTTTGTTTTCTACCTTCTTTATATATTCACTAATTGTTTGAAAACTTTTCCCTTCATGTTTAAATACATCACAGGAACACAGAATGATTTAGGTTGGAAAAGACCTCTGAGATCATCGAGTCCAACCTTTTACCGATCCCCACCTTGTCAATTAGACCATGGCACTAAGTGCCACATCCTGTTGTTCCTTGAATGCCTCCAGGGATGGTGACTCCACCACCTTCATGGGCAGTCCATTTCAATGTTTAACAACCCTTTCCATGAAGAAATTCCTCCCGGTGTCTGGCCTGAATCTCCCCTGGCATAGCTGGAGGCTATGTCCTCTTATCCTGTTGCTGCTTACCTAGGAGAAGGGGCCGATCCCCACCTGGCTACAACCTCCTTTCAGGGAGTTGTAGAGAGTGATAAAGTCTCCCCTGAGCCTCCTCTTCTCCAGACTAAACAATCCCAGTTCCTTCATCCACTCTTCAAAGGACTTGTGCTCCAGATCCTTCATCAATGTCATTGCCCTTCCCTGGACCTGCTCCAGCACCTCGGTGTCCTTCTGGTAGTGAGGGGCCCAAAACTGGGCACAGCACTTGAGGTGTGGCCTCACCAGTGCCGAGTGCAGGGGGGCACTCACTGCCCTGGTCCTGCTGGCCACACTATTGCTGATGCAGGCCAGGATGCCATTGGCCTTCTTGGCCACCTGGACACACACACTGCATCATGTTCTCTCCACGAGCACCTCCAGGTCCTTTTCTGCTGAGCAGCTTTCCAGCCTCCTTCCCCCAGCCTGTAGTGCTGCCTGGGGTTGTTGTGACCCAAGTGCAGGACCCGGCACTTCACCTTGTTGAACCTCACGCAGTTGTCCTCAGCCCACCAATCCAGCCGGTCCAGATCCCCCTGCAGAGCCTTCCTGCCCTCCAGCAGATCAACACTCCCACCCAACTTGGTGTCATCCACAAATTTACTGGGGGTATACTTGATTCCCTCATCCAGACATTAAGGCTGGGCTGCAATGGAAGGGACCAAACTACTGTTAGTGCCACAGTGACATTGCAAAGTACCTGCATGTGGTAGGGACAGTTTTATCTCTCCAGCACTCATCTACTACCAGGAACTTTGGTACTGGAGAGGGATTTGTAACTGACTTCAGATTTAAGGATTGCCGAAACTCTAATGTTACTATTCAGAATTCCTCATGCCTTTCCATCCAAAGCACCATTCTTAACCTGGTTGGATCCTGAGGTCCTCTTAGATATTCTGGTCCCTTTGCAAAAAAAGCTGAGCTGTTGAAACCTGGTGCTCTGTTTGGATTTCAGCAAATGTGCTTATGACTGTGCATCTCTCTGCAGTTTCAACTGGATTCTCTTATTTTTGCTTCCTTCTTAGATATTTGTGTAATGGTGTTAATGTTTGTTCCGTCACACATCAGAGACCACTGGAATTTAAGGTTTATAAATGATAAATTGCCTTTTTTTTTTTTTTTATCAAATACTGACTGTTCTGATTTTGTCATTTGAGTGCCTTAGAAGGCCATTAGATTTGCGCTGGGTTTTTTTGAGCTTTCGTGATTAGTTCTTAGTAACTTCAGTACTGTTAATGTAAGTTACAGAATGTACAGATGTCCCAGAGATTTGCTGCAGCATTAGGAAGAGTAAACCAGCTCCATTATGTACCATCCCACCATATATGTTCCAGCAGTTCAGCTGCAATGCCGAGTGCTGGCACCTCACAGTGTGATTCCAGGTCAGCCCTGGCACTGACCTCCTGCAAAAAGGATTGCTGGCAGCCAACATAGCAGGGCAGGATTAGGAGAGGAGGAGTGGATCATGTGAATACAGACTAATAGTAATGGATAAACAGAAAATGGAATCTTCCTGAGCTCAGAGGAAGGAGTGATCAGTTATAGAATAGGAGTTTTTCCTTTTCCCTTGGCAGGTGTGGGATTTCTCTTATTCTGCAGTCACAGTCCTGGCTCCCTTTTAAAGACAGTGAGATATTCTGGTTAATATCCTTGCTATATGTGAAATTGAAGGTTTATCACTGTCCTTGAAAATAAGAATTAATGCAGTTGCTTCCATAGTGCCAATTAAGTTCTCCATTTAATTCTGTGAGCCAGCTGGAGATGTTTGTGACTGAGACTTTAGATGTACTCATCTTAATCTGAGTTGCTGGTGGTGTTTTCTGTCTCTCTGGTTCCTTACATCCAGGACAGCTGCTTCTGAGGACGTTAGCACTTTCTAATCCCCTGTGTTCATGGCCTCCTTGTTCAACCTCTGTCTTTGATCTCAGACTGAAAACTGTATTTAGTTGTCTAAATATGAAACCCAGGGTGGTCTTATCCTTACATATGAAAGTGAACAGTTAAGAGCTGTTTTAAAACTGCCCAACTGAACAGAAACTTAACACTGGTTGTTAGAGGATTACACTTCCTTCTAGCAAATCATATTTGGTGTGTGGAGGTAGCAGGGATGAAGTTGTTTATTAGTCTGAATTTCTAGATGTTGTCTAATGCTTCTTGTAAAGCTTGCTGGTCCCCAGAAAGTTTCTGATGCAAGTGAAGTTCTGAGATCTGCCCTTTAGCTGCATTGTCAGTCTTGTTGAGCTTTTAGGAAAGTCTGTGGCCTCTGACAGGGTTGGAAGAGCTACTACTGTTTGGACTTCTTCACTTAATGCTAATTCCCTTTTTGTTTTCCTGCTGGACCATCTTTCCTCCTTCCTGCTAGAGGTAAAGGCAAGAGAAGGCTAGTATTCAGGGAACAACATTGAATTCAAACTGAGGGCTCTGATTCATGATCAAGCGCATATGTCCACCAAACTGAAATAGCTTCTTGTATGTGTGTTCTTATCCAACAGGAGGTAATTTGATTTGATTTCACTTTCCTGTGAAAGAGGATTACTGGATCTTTGTTACCTTACTTTACTTTTCCTACTGACAACCACCACCCACAAAGCAGAACTTGATAGTTTCTGAATAGCTGCCTAAACCACAGTACCTTGTGAGTCTAATACAATGTTTATTAATTGTGAAACTTCGCAATGACCATGCAATAGATTAGCAAATGGGGGTGAGTTTTTAAATTCCTTTCTTTCTCAGTTAATCTCTGTTTAAAACTTAGTGAGCTTTTTCTGACTGTACCTTTGAAAAGTTTTGTAGACTTAGCCAAGTGTTACTGTATTCAGAACTATTGGTATGAATGCAGCTAGTTCCTTGAGCAGGGGGATTTTCATCTGGCTGTTTGCACTGCTTGCAAAGCTCCAAGGTGATCTGTAGCTGTGAGTGTAGAAGCCTGGTCAGTCACACTTTCTGAAGAACCCGTTCCTTACTGTCTGCATAGAACCAAATGCCCTTTATTTAGGACTTTGTGTAGCAATAGAAGAAATTAATAAGAGGAAAGTGAGTCTTGCATGTTCTCCAGCAGTCAGTTCAGTCAGCACAACCTGTGCTGTCAGCATCGTGGAGCAGAAGTTGGCTCTCTCTAATCACTTCACTTGTGTTCAGAATTTCACTTTTCTCTTAGACTTGACTCATTGGAGTACTTGTCAGCTGGCCTAGCTCGCTTGTCATGTTATCTGTTGTGTCTCTTCAACTAGTCTGTCTCCCTTGCATGAATGATAACTCTTTAATTGGGTTATTATGGGATGATGGACCTGGCTGCAGGTCTCTGTTAGAAGCATCATCCCCCATTCTTGAGATGAATGCTGCATTGCCTTATTTCCCAAGAGCTCATAGCCCCAGCTAACTTTTTCAATGAGACTCCTTTTTAAAATATTTTTAATGAAGAAAACATTCTTCTTTTTTTTTTAAATTTTATTTTTCCCCCCAGGGAGACCTGATATTAAGATATTCAGCTGTCTGTCTCATTTCCTAACATGCAATTTGTCAGGAAGTGAGTTTCCATTAAGTTCTTGATAATTAGCATACTTGGACTTTGATAGACATTTTTCCTTTCTGCAACAACTTTTTTTTTTAGCTCATTATCTGCACGCAAGATCAGTCAGCTAAATTCCTGTCTTGTCAGACATCTCTATCTTTGCTCGTTTTTAACCAGTTTGAGGTCCATAAGTATTGAATTACTGCACTGAATATCAGATTTTACAGGGTTCACAGGTGAAATGAGTTGGGAAGATTCTGCCTAGAACATGCTAAATGCTTTCTTTTTCCATGCCACCTGTTTTGAAATTACACTTTTCCTTGGTTTTTATGCTAAAAAAGGGAGCAAGGCTTCAGGCTAGGTCAGCAGTGGGGTAGTATCTGGAGAGCCCTAATCCTATAAAACAGGGTATTTAGTACTCAGTTCCCCCTTTGGAAGGGACTGGCAGGACTTGAGACAGCCTCTCTATGTACATTATGCTTAGTTCTATCTCGGCTTATTGAGGCTATCCCAGGCACTGGATTCAACTCATTTTTTTATTATCACAATGCTTTCTTTGACTAAATTGAGTTTTCCATTGCTACTGCAGCTGCTTTCTCAAAAGAACTGGTTACAAATGCACAGCCTCTTTCTTTTTCCTGAACATACTGCTTAAAAAACACATGGACATGGCTGTATTAACATAAAAATCTTTTCTTGCTCAGTTACTCATCCACTGGCCTTTTCTCCTGTGGGTGGCTGTTGTAAAAGAGCTCTTGGAAGTGCAAACAGTGCTGCTAGTTCTCAACCAGTTTTGTCCAACAGCTTGTCAAGATGTCAGAGGAGAAGACAGCTGCGGCAAAAATCCAAGCCCTTACCCTGGATGACATCCATGGCAATGTTCAGTAATTTTTGCCCCAGGGTAATGCTAAAGTAAATTACATATTAAAAATGAGGTAGGGAAAGTAGCAAAGAAGTAGCTAATCCCACTAAGCCATGGGCTAGAGAGAGCTTTTGGCCATGAGCGTGGAGCGGATAGATCCCAGCTGGCCACAACAGACCATCCAGTCACATTAACTTCAAAAGGGTGCTCAGCAGCTATGGGTTCTCCTAGGGATACTAACACGTCCAGGAGCAGAGAGAGGAGGAAAGGATGCTCAAAGGGGGCAGACTGCATAGGCCACGTGACAATTCCTGAAGGGAGATTAAGGGAGAAGTAAAAATTGTCATAGCTCTGCATAAATACATTCCTCTGTGAAGAAGCATAGAGACTCTGGGATGCTCTCACAGCAAGGCAGGAAACATGAACAGCAAATGACATGAAAAGCTCTTCTAAAATTCTTTTTCTAATCGGTCCTCGCTCTGTGTGTGTGCTGTGGTCCCAGTACTATGTCAGGTACTGTGTAGCTCCGACCTTGAATCCAGGGCAGACAGGGAAATGGCATTTGGAAAGAGAGCCAAACTCTTCGTGGCCTGTGTTATATCCCTTCAGTCTGGAGTGCAGATGGAAGCATGAGCTAGCTCTTTGGACTTTCCTGGCCCCAAGCAGCATGGCTGTCTATGGGCCTCAGGTCCCCTATTTGCAACTGATTTGAATCTTGTGCACTTCAAAGGTACTGTCTGCAAAAGATAATGATGAATGTTATGCATCAGCCTGTGGCTTCTGGCAGCCTGACTTTAAAAGAGGTGGAGCAAACTTTGAAAATAATACCAGCAGGTTTTGGTTCCTGTCACTCTTTCCTATACCAAAACCTTGCTCATATTGCTGCCTGGTTAGCGTTGAGAGAAAGAAAGCATATGGAAATCAATGCAGAAGTTGAATATAAGCTAAAGACCAGCGAGTCACACCATGACCTGACCATAACTGGACACCGGCTTCTTTGGGAGCCTTCATTCTGTGTGGGCTACTTGGACAACAGGGCAAGGAGGAGAACGCAGGCTAACAGGTCTTGAGTGTTTGCTGTTGAATTATCTCTTCAGATACAGATATTGATGCAGGATGGTGGGTGAGGCTGTCAGACTTCTCGTTTAGGTAGCTGAGTTGCTTAAAAGCCACATGGCTGAAAGGTTAGCCAAGGATAAAGAACAAGCTGCTTTCCCCACTGAGGTGGCTGCAGGCCACCACACACAGGCGTGAGGTTGCGGGCAACTTGTCAGTGTGGTGCTGAGGGAGCTGCCTCACAGCTGCCAGCTGATCAAAGTCAGTGCTCCTCCCAGCTCTCCTTCAGAAGGGGACCCTGTCCTCGTTTCTGAGCTGCTGCAAGCCGAATGGCTGCTTTTAATAGAGTGTGCACAGAAGATGGTTGTAGGCAATTGAATTAGGGTTGCGTTATTAGTCCATCTGTGCAATATGCTCTGTTTATTGACAATCTGGTTAGAGTGGCTGGAGCTTGTTAAAGGTGAAGTGTTTCCTACTGTTGAATTTTGGGAGTTGTCCACCTGTTAAGAAGCAGCACTTGAGGAAGGGCTCTCTTTAGACTGAAAAGGGGCCCCCTAAGAACTGTCTGAACTATTTTTCTGGCTTTCTGGGAGGGGGGAGGATTGCATGGGAAAGGCTCATCAGATAACAGGATTTGCTCTGTAATTCACTGTGATATGCACGTTCCCCCTCCATCCGCTTGCAGCAAGGGGCAGCTGCTGGCATGTGGGATTGATGCAGGGCTTCAGGAAGGGCTCTCTTGCTTACATTTCTAAAGGTTGCCTGGTAGGGTCTGATCTGTGGCAACCGTAAGCCAAAGTCATTTTCTTAATGTCATTGGGTCCATGAGGTATCATTGTGAATGAAATGTGTGCATCAGAAGGAAAAAGCATGTGCTGAGCTGTTGGTTCAGGAAGGTGTGACATGACTTTTGCAGCAGGTTTTGTGTGTGTGTCAAGATCTTGGCTTTAACATTAGCCTCACTGTGGTTTTTGAAATGGAAAGCTTATCTCTAAGGTTGATCACTAAGAAAGTAGGGGACCAATACAGCAACTGCTTATGCAACAAGTACATTGCTTTTTGAAGATAGCAGGTGCGCACTGTTGCCTGGGGAATAGAAAAATGGTCAGAATCATAACTCTTTACAAAAACCATCAGGCTTTTGACTTTGCTGCAAGCCCTTATTTCAGAGCTTGACTGTCAGCGCACTCCCCTTCTGCTCACCAGCCTCAGATGTTTATTGCTGTATACCAGAGCTATCCATAGTGGTCCAGTCATGGCTTGTAAATAATCTTGATGGGTCTTTTTCAGTACTGTGCCCCCATAAGTGAGCTCAATGGTTGCACTTTACAAGACAACACAAAATGTCTTTGGTATCTGTATCAGTTTATACATTCATGGTGAAAACCCCATGCAGAGAAGCAGCACTGATGACTGAAGAGGGTGTGGAAGTGACTTAGGAGAACAGACACTGAAAAGCTTATACAGGTGTAACTTGACTACAAGGCAATTTATAAGATGTGCTGTAACTGTATTTAGAGTTTGAAAGTAACAGGAATATGGATAATTGTTTAGGGTGATCTAATGGGGATTCAATTTAAGCAAAGGATCAAGTATCAGAATTCTTTATGATAAGATTCTTCACTCTGAATAAAAAGAGGCTCTGCCACTTTCTCTGTACAGAGGACAAAATAGTTGTAATCTATGGAACAATACTGCATAACACAAGAGGTGCATTTAAACATTTTAAAATAAATACTGTTTTTGAAATTACATTAGGAAGCAACTTCAGTTTCTAGAGGTCCAAGCTATAAAGGACAGCTTTTGAGCACTACAAGGGTTCTTATTGTGGCTAATTATTTTCAAAAGAATCAGGAGCTAAACAACAAGCTGTTAATGAAATACAGTAGTAAACTTGCATGAAGGTTGATGTAAACCTTGGACAGCTTATCTTCGGTTACCTGAAGCAACACCTGTGAAACAACACAGTGTGAAAAGAGGAGAACAGTAATAGTGCATAACAATGTGCTGTTCTTCAGACCATCAGCGTAACTGTAGTGTGTCAGTCCCGCACAGGAGCATCTCTTCATGGAGAGCTGTGAGACTGCAAAAGTCAGTCCATATGAAAATGAGCAACACAGTTCAGAGACAGTCTGTAGTTATAGAGATCAAACCTTAAAAAGCCAAGGATCACATAACATGTCTGCATTGTGTATTCATTCACTTCATCTGGAAGAAGGAAAAGTTTAATAACTGAAAGCTAGACTAGGGAATCCAATCCATCCAGATACTACAGAGGGAAAAGACTGTGGAATATCAATGCACTTTGAAATCAGTATCCTGGTAGACCCTGGTGTATTTGTGATGATTTGCAAGTAACCTGACAGTGCATGAAATAATTGTCTTTGTAGATATGAAACAACATTGACATCGACTTTGCAATTTAATGAGAGAAACAAAGTAAAGTTCTTTTAGATGCATTACCTTGGTGCATTGACTTACTTTTTCTTTATAATAGGTTAATTACTTGAACAGTTATTAGTTAAATAGGTTTCTGGTTCATTATAAAACAGAAACAACCGTGTAAGGATCTGTGTTCTTCAGCAGTTACAGCATATTGCTTCCCACCCTGATATAAATACAACCTAAACCAAAGTGATTTAATTGTCTGGGAGTAAATAATTGTTATTCAGGAAATGCTTTGTTTGGCCTGTCCTGTTGCCACAGTGAAATGCAAATCACAAAGCAAATAGCACTATAGTTTCACTTGTTTGTGTGCTGTGTGTGGTGCACACAGCAAACGCGCAAGCAGCGGCTTTGGTAGCCAGTTAAGAAGCTGCACTGGTGTCCAGTGTCTTTAAGGCAATTTCTTTGTAACAAAACTGTATTTGAGCAGAAACTTTCATTGAACCATTCTGTCCTTTTCAGCCTCTTGGGTTTGCTGTTGTATGGCATCTGCAGATAAGTAGGGAGTTATTCAGTATTAATAGGTTTATTTTATCAGTTTAAGTGTTTTATTAAAGAGAGTTTTCTAGTATATGATAACATCTTTATTCAAAGCTATGAAAGAGTGATAGAATTTGATGATCCTTCTAGTGCATTTGATACAAAAACATTTTAAATTTCCAACAAAGACCAATGCTGCCCTAATTACAAACTGTTACTCTAAATAGCAGAATTTAATCTTGTCTAGTCTCGATATCAGCATTTTCTTTATCAGTCTTGTGAGGTGGTGTTTGTTGGGAGGGCATTCAATTTCATGCCATTTTAAGCAATTTCACTGGCAAAGAACATAGATTCACAATGTATTTAAATGGAAAATGGAAATTCTCAGTAAAAAATTCTTAAGATCTCATTTGAATTAGTATATAGTTCTCTCTGGGATGTGAGTCTGTGTGTAATCCTAGGCCTTTCTGTCGCATCATCCTTCAACAGTCTCCTCCAAATTGCTTTGTGGAAGAATATTGGGTTTAGTTTTATATTCAGCACCCAAGTTCCCCATTCAATAATTGAAGTAAATTCACAGTGTAAAATACACAGAATTGAGACTGTCCAGACAAACACAGCTGCCAGGTGAGCTCTAGCTGTTAGCCAGAGCTAATGAGCAAGGCATTGTGTTGTGAGTAGCTTAAAAGTTATTTTTTCCACAAATCCAACACAACAATGCCACAGTTGGTGTCATTTTTGGTGGAGAGGGAGGACCGGTTGTATTGCTTTCTGTAGCTTTGCCAGGTTCAAGGTGTGTTCAGAATCCAAGTGCACTCTGGGGAAAACGTGTTTAAGTCCTGACAGCAGTATAGGTGCGAGCACATGTGCAACAAAATAGATTGTCTCTTCTGCTATAAAATGTGGCAGGGTCCCATTGGAGGAATGTGCTCTGGTAGGAGGTTGAGTGGTACAGAAGACTTTTCTCACATGATCCCAAACCTCCAGGTGATCTGCATGCTTTTCTTTTGTTCTTAAAATCACTCAACCACAGCTGTGGCAAGGTGCTGGTGTTGTCCTAAGTGCAGATATGAGAAGTGCATGCGAGCTGTGGAGGTGTATTTGCTTACCAGGATTTCTTACTTTCTGTCTTTTTTTTTTCCTTTCCCTACCTGCAACACAAGGGAATAAATCAATAATAAGTGAGAAAATACTGCTTGGGTTTATTGTTTAATTCCCTCAGTACTTGGTTTCTGGAGAACATAGGTTTAGTTTAAAGCAGTCCCTAAGCAACAATCTGGCTGTAATTCATGCTTCCTTTTCTTACCAAGACACAGGGAGCCTTAGGTCTTCAGAGAGATGAGTCTTTCTGAGATTGAAAATATATCCTCATTGCTCTTAAGTGTGCTCGAGATGTTTTGTCACACTGGACAATAATCACGTCTTGGTAATGGCAACCTGACTTCCAGAAGTATTACATTTGCCCTAAAGTCTGTCCTTTTCACCAGTTTTTTCAAAAGTTGTTAACATGAGGGCAATATCCAGCTCCCACTGAGAATGTGGCTATTTCTTTTAAGTGCCTCCATGGGAAATAAAATATTTGCAAAATCTACCTCCAGTCTGTGCTTGATGAGTAGGCTGAACATATAACACCCAGGCTGCTGTTCAGGCATCTTATTCTGTGTCTTAACGGCAGAAATCACTGAAATCAGGAGAGGTAGGAATGCAGCTGGTAATTTGTGCTAGCCAGTCTTTTTAGCTCGCTGGACTTGATGAAAGCGCCATTTCAGTTTGGTAATATGAACAGTTAAGCCTGGTTTCATTACTGCTTGCACAGACTTTGTGTGAAAGAGATCATATAAAAGCTGGAATTGTAACTACAAGCCAGAAAAGGAAAGGAAGTCAGAGCAGGAAATGGGCATGTCGTGTCCCATAATTTGCCAGCACTTCTTAATCCTCCATTGTTGTAAACTTCATATTCTATTTCTGTTTATCCATCCTTTTCTCCAAGGCTGTGAACTCAGAATAGCTTTGCTTGTGCTATCCCCATCTGTCCCAGCTGTGTTCTATTTCTGAGCCGATGATGCCATTTGCAGCATGCTGCCATACTGTGTAACTTCTGCAACGGGCAAATATCCACCAAAGCCTGTGGGGGCAACACCAACATTTATTACCCTGGTGACCTCACTCAGCTCTCCAGGAGCTGAAGGTTAATGCACTAATTTACGGTATCAGTCTGCCTTCTGCTGAGGTACTGTTTCAAAGTGCCTTCTGCATTTCAGGGAGTGTCTTGAGTTCAGTACATTTAAATCACTGTTATATGATTTTCAGTTCAATAAGGTAAATTTGTTGCCAATATAAAAAGTCTTAAAGTATTTTGGGAAGAAGGTTTGATTTGAGCTGGTGTTCGTTATGAGAAGACTAATGGGGCCACTGATCCCATTAATTTGTTATTGACCCTTAACTTCCTACGATGGGTCAGGCATCCCTACTTTAGCTTCAGAACAAGTTTATCCAGTGAACAAATTCTCATCCTGTTGTGTAATATCTTTCTTTAGAAAAGTTCCATTCATCTTTAGTGTCTGATTTTAATAATCTCTACTTTGTATCCAGTCCTACATGTGTGTAACTTGAGCTATTAGAGGCATGTTACACAAGTTTGGCATCATGTCCTGGTGTCTCCCCAATACTGTAATATAACTGCCAAGAGATCTGTGTTTGTGGAGTCATAGATAATATCTTTTTCCTTAATCCATCTTGGGTCGTGGCTTTTCTAGTTCATCATATAGAGACATATATGAAATGTTCTGCAGAGTACTTCAAAACAGCCCAGCCAGGGCAGGCTTGAGAGCTGGGTCTGTGTGAGCCTCATGAAGTTCAACAAGGCCAAGTGCCAGGTACTGCACCTGGCTTGGGGCAGTCCCAAGTGCTAACACAGGTTGGGCAGACAATGGATTGAGCACAGCCCCAAGGAGAAGGGCTGTGGGGTATTGGTGGATGAGAAGCTCAGCATGACCTGGCAATATGCTCCTGCAGCCCAGAGAGCCAACCATGTCCTGGGCTGCACTAAAAGCAGTGTGGACAGCAGGTTGAGGGAGATCCCCTCTACTCCATTTTCATGAGAGCCCAACCTGAAGTACTGAGTCCATTTCTGAGGTCTCCAATATAAGAAGAACATGGACTTGCTGGATCAAGTCCAATGAGAAAGATGATCAGAGAGCTGGAGCATCTCCCCTGTGAAAGGCTGAAAGAGGTGGGGCTGTTCAGCCTGGAGAAGAGAAGGTTCCAGGAAGATTTTATTGCAACCTTCCAGTAGTGACAAGACAGCGGGGAACAGCTTCAAACTGAAAGACAGTAGGTTTAGATTAGATGTTAGGAAGAAGTTCTTTACTATGAGGGTGGTGAAGCCTCAGGTCGCCCAGAGAAGTTGTGGATGCCCCATCACTGGAAGTGTTCAAGGCAAGACTGGATGGGGCTTTGAGCAACCTGGTCTAGTGGAGGGTGTCCCTACCCATGGCAGGGGGTTCAGATCTGGATGCTCTTCAAGGTCCCTTCCAAACCAAACCATTCTAAAAATCTATGATTCTATAGGCATTATCATAATAATAGAATTGCTTGGTTTTCAGTAATGCATTTCTTCAGCTTTTTGCTTTCTCTTTCCTCCTGAAAGGAAGAGAGCCTGCATGCCTTCCCTTATGTGAGAAGCTTTTCAGGAAGGACCTCTTCTGATAACTGAGAAGAACGCTGGGTGCTGTAACAGTGCCATATCAGTCAGGGTGAATTTTTGTCAAGTATCTGCTGTCTTTGCAAGCAGCTTTTCAGTCTGTCTTCCCTGGCTCTCAGCCTGGCAGCCAGAGCTCTGGTGAAGAAGGATAGTGCAGCAATGCTTCTCTGTGTCTGACTGTAATATTCCCAGCCCAGGATACAGTGCGTCATCTCCGCCACATTGAAGGGACTAATAAAATTTGGAGGGAGGGAAGGAGTGAGTGAACTTCCTTAAAGCTTTATGACAATTTGTCTTTAATCTCCAGACAACCCATGCCTTTCCTTGAAAATCTATGTGTCTTCAGGAACCTGTCAGTGTAAGACAGTGAGCTGGTCCAGGATGGGAACCTGAGCTGTCTCCTCTCCTGCTTCCCTGAAAGCACAGTGCGTTTCCTGCACCATCCTGCCTAGGGCTGAGGTACAGTCCTACAAATGCAGGTTCAATATGACAACCAAGGTACTACACAGCACCTCACAGGCCACCTCCCTGGTTTGTAAATAAAAGCAAAGGGTGCCTGCGCTCACATTTGCCTGAACGTTTGGAACCCCTTTAACAGACGTTGCAGTGTGTACCATCTGTGC
>VZTH01003417.1:0-59137 GCA_013397815.1 Aleadryas rufinucha | reverse complement strand
GCCCAGAGAAGTTGTGGATGCCCCATCACTGGAAGTGTTCAAGGCAAGACTGGATGGGGCTTTGAGCAACCTGGTCTAGTGGAGGGTGTCCCTACCCATGGCAGGGGGTTCAGATCTGGATGCTCTTCAAGGTCCCTTCCAAACCAAACCATTCTAAAAATCTATGATTCTATAGGCATTATCATAATAATAGAATTGCTTGGTTTTCAGTAATGCATTTCTTCAGCTTTTTGCTTTCTCTTTCCTCCTGAAAGGAAGAGAGCCTGCATGCCTTCCCTTATGTGAGAAGCTTTTCAGGAAGGACCTCTTCTGATAACTGAGAAGAACGCTGGGTGCTGTAACAGTGCCATATCAGTCAGGGTGAATTTTTGTCAAGTATCTGCTGTCTTTGCAAGCAGCTTTTCAGTCTGTCTTCCCTGGCTCTCAGCCTGGCAGCCAGAGCTCTGGTGAAGAAGGATAGTGCAGCAATGCTTCTCTGTGTCTGACTGTAATATTCCCAGCCCAGGATACAGTGCGTCATCTCCGCCACATTGAAGGGACTAATAAAATTTGGAGGGAGGGAAGGAGTGAGTGAACTTCCTTAAAGCTTTATGACAATTTGTCTTTAATCTCCAGACAACCCATGCCTTTCCTTGAAAATCTATGTGTCTTCAGGAACCTGTCAGTGTAAGACAGTGAGCTGGTCCAGGATGGGAACCTGAGCTGTCTCCTCTCCTGCTTCCCTGAAAGCACAGTGCGTTTCCTGCACCATCCTGCCTAGGGCTGAGGTACAGTCCTACAAATGCAGGTTCAATATGACAACCAAGGTACTACACAGCACCTCACAGGCCACCTCCCTGGTTTGTAAATAAAAGCAAAGGGTGCCTGCGCTCACATTTGCCTGAACGTTTGGAACCCCTTTAACAGACGTTGCAGTGTGTACCATCTGTGCACCCTACGAGTGCGCTGTGTCCCCCGATGCTCTCTCATCTGCACAGCCTGAAGGCAGGCAGCACCGCGCTTGTGTTCAACAGCTCGTGCTGTCTTCTGTGCTCGGTGGTTTGTTGAATTGCTGCTGTCCTGTCACGCAAGGTGCCTTCTGTCTTGACTCTCTTCTTATCAGACTGGAATGTTACCTGCTAGGGGGGAACATGGCCATCTTCATCTGTCTGTTGGCTCTGGTCTTTTGCCATGCTACTTACACTTCTAATGGCCCAGAATTTCTTACAAACTCCTTTTCTAATAAATTAATCTTGTAAGTTTTTGTTTTCTAATGGACCTTTTTTATTAACCAAACATACAGTAAAAATGTGAGAAAGATGTACCTTGCTGAAAGCATACTGACTGCAACTTAAAAGGCTTTTTTTAAGCCTCTATTTTAGTTTCCGCATGCTTTTTATCTCTTGAACTACAGAGAACAATTTCCTCTGCTTTGAGGAAGTTCTGTAATTTAACTTCTCCTTTCTAACGTCCTCCTGTGTCTTTTATCTCATGTCTCAGAATTTTAAAGAATTTCATTAGCCACTTTAAGGACATTCCTTTAGCTGGAATCTGCTTTACTCTGTAAAGTCTTTTAAAAAAATCTTTTAAAGCCTAGTATTTCTTATAATGTCTCTTATAAGGGCTGTATTTCACACTTGAACCAAAACTACTGGTCTTGCTAAAGTCTACATCTTCCCTGTAACTCTTGGAATGAAAAGCATTTGAAGAGTTTCCAGATTCCAACTAGGTCTCATTTCTGAGGACCTTCCCAGCTCCTTCACTCCTACCTGTAGGTCTGGACCTTCCTCTCTCACCCGTGCTCTCCAGGGAGCTCTTGCTGCGCACCCCATGCCATGATCTCTTTGGAGTCTGAGCTAAAAGGAGACGATGGTCTCAGCTGGTGGCTTGTTCTTCACATTGAGTTCCTTCTGCCTCTTCCCTGGAATCTCTACCTCCAAAACATGTGCAGTTATAGGGCCAAATTTTCCAAGTATCTTTGTTCTAAATTTATGATCTTGTGTTCCTGTGTAACCTCTTGGAACAGCTTGTCTTCTCCAGAAGCTCTGCTTTCACTAATACTGCTTAGCTGCAGATTAATAATGATCTTCTAGTCATCATGCTTCTTATTAAATATTTATATTGTGGTAGCACATAAAGGCTGTAATTGGGGTCTAATTGTGCTGATTTAGTCAGACCAGTTCCAAGACCTTTGGTACTACTAACTCTAAGCTAGCAACCCTCCTACATGTCCTTGTCCTTCACTGTCATTTTCCTTGCTCAGGTCAGCACATGAAACGGATCCCTGATTCCCTGGTGTGGAAACTGAACAGTCGAAAACTGCAGTGTGCTGACAGCTCCCTGTGCTTGTTCTCTCTTCATCCTTTCTTTGATTTATTCTTGGAGTTTTCTAAAAGAAGGGGACAGGGCAGCCTGTCTTCCGAATTCCCCTGCAAATTTTTGCCTTCGTCAGTGTGTCTTTTCTATGTCTGTTGATTGTAAAGATTGTGAGGCAGCACAGGTGAGCAACTGCCTTCTTTCCTCACACACATAATGCAAATTGCTTCTCTGCTCAGACTGTATAGCTCAGTTGCTGCCTGTGCCTTATACATGGCAGCAGCTGAGCTATATAGTTTGAGCTGAGAAGAATCTCAATATCTTTCCCATTTCTTAAAAATTAATCTCCTTTAATCCTGGAAGCACTGTAAGGTTCAAAGATGTTTTACATTATGTGGAGGTAGGATTATGGTTTATTCGTTAGTAGAAGGGAAAGATTGATTTTTTTTTTTTCATTGCACCCCTGGTAGTTTTTTCTTTGCTGAAACCCTAGTTGGTGCTTTTTTCTCTGCTCAGCCTGACTCTGCAGAAGGTGAAGGTATAACACTCAATACAAAAAGTAAATGCCACAAGGCCTGTTGAAAGCAGCAAACTATCATTACTCTTCCTGTGACAGACGTGTAGTATTCTGAATCAAGTTGTGCAAGGCAATCTGCCCTTGCACCATCCCCTCTCCTGTTAGCCACTGTGTTATCATCTCCAGTTTTCATTGTTTTAATGGTTGCTCTGGTCTAGAAGGAAGAGAATTTTGGACCCAAAGCAAGACATAAGCTTGTCAATAAATATTCCCTTCTTGCTTTAGGATTTCCTTAAACTCGTAAGGTCCAGTTGTCAACACAAATCTGTCATATCTTAGGCAGCAAATCACTTTAAGGCAAAGCAAAAGAAATTCTCAGCTTGAAGTGCCCCCAAACCCTTCTTATAGCAATAGGAGCACTGCAAGATGTGCTTCGCCTTGTCTCTCTGGGTGATTGAAAATGGAGCTTTGTTGACAAGCTATAGACCAATTGTTTATTTTAAGAAAGTGGAACAGAATACATTGCTGTGTTACATAGCAAAGTCATCTAGCAGAAGTAATGAAGGCAATTCTGAAATAGCATAGTTTTCTTAACTTTAGGGGGGTTTTTTGCTTTTTTTGGGGGGGAGGGTTGTTTGTTTCTTTGTTTGTTTTGGTTTTGGGGGTTTTTTTTGTTTGTTGTCGTAGTAGTTGGAAGTCTTTATTAGGACTGTGCTGAAGGGTGGAATCTTTTGTTCATGTTCTCATGTCTTATAAGCACTGTACAGCACAAAAGACAAGTGAGCCTTGAAGTAACAGGTCCTTATAGGTCCAGTGACTTCTTTTGCACAAGCACATAATCTATTATACAATTCTATTTCTGATATATCAAAGAGGCTCTTAGGGCTAAAAATCCTTTGTCTCCTAGTCACAGCTCAATTAAGTCCTGTCTGTAGATTGTGTTTACTAAGATCTGAGATGGGACCAAGGGTTTAAGAATTGCAGAGGTTCTGTCTTGATTACAAAGTGGATGTAAACTATTGGTATAAGGAGAATACAGAGCAGAATTGGATGCTTCAACATTTGGAAAAGACACAAATAGGGAGTCTGGTGCAACACTGAAGATGTCCAGAATTTACACAATTAGTGTGGTAAGTGAGGATATATGAACATGAGAAAAGAGGAAGCAGTACAAAAATAAACCTTTCAGCAGTTCAGTCTGGAAAGTCTTCTGGCATGATTCAATGACTGGTAATTAATAAGCAAGGAAGATGCAGAGAAGAAAGGAAATAATGAAAATTATTGAATGAAATGAAAAAAATAACAAAAAACCCAACCCAACAAAAAGCAACAGCAAACAGCAGTGAATTAGTTCAATAAATTATGAAAAGTATATGGCCACACAGAAGAGCATGGTGACAGACCCAGATGCCTGGGATGAGGATTCTCCATCTAGAGTCAGAAATCTCTGATGTAATCAATAACTGAGTTTGAAGATTATTAGAACATGGATGATTAGAACCACAATTAGAACGTGGTCACAGTGGTCTCAGCTATTCCGAGAATGGCTTTATGCAGCATCTGGAGTTCACAAAAACAGTCTGTGTACAAACACAAAAGCATCTGCAGATTCATGTAGAGGTTGTGTCTGGGCTGAGCAGGATTATTTGTGGTCTGTGTGCTGGATGCCTACAGATGGGTCTGTGAGGTGCTGTGGGTGATCAGAATGTTGTAAAACTTGGTTCCTGGTGTCCTGGTTTTAGCCTGACTCTGCTAAGGTGCCCCATAAAGCCACTGTTGGCACCCATGCCAGCCCAACATTGATGTTTATAAGAACAAGCAGAGGCCAGTTACCTAAGTTGTAGCCACAAATATGAAAGAGAGGGATCTCAGACTCATAAGGGAAACTGGGGGAACATTGTTTTCCTTTCTGAAGAATTCCCGTTGGTCAGGTATGAGGTAAGCTTGTCTTCTGGCCATTATCAGGTTCGTGCCCTCAATACCTTACTCCTAAAGATTTTCATGCCAGCCCTGTAAAGTTAAATAGTTCTCCTTTGTAACTGTGAACATCAAAACAGGCTAAAATGCACAGAGTGCTTCTCCTGCCAATGGATTTTATCCTTGTTGTGCAGGAATTGAAGACTGGGTTGATCGTTTGGTCCTCCATGTGGTGCTGGTGAGACTGCCAAGAATGAGGCAGCCCATTAGCATCTGCAGTATTTAGATTTTTGTTGTGGAGAGTTTTGCCTGACTAGGAACTGGTGTGAATAAATCCAATTCCAGCTAAAACAATGAAGTTTTATATCTTCCTTCTGATTCCTGAGCCATTCAGTTTCCCTTTTACGAATCATTTCAAATAAAGAATGTTTGAAGTTATGAATGTACCGTGAGCCAGAGGGACCCAAGCAGCAGGGGTGAGACAATCATGCTACTGTGAACAGGGAGAATAGAAAGTGTGGCTTCTCACTATCCCCCAGTCTTTTCTGACCTGCCACTTTCTTTCCCCTGTGTACAGTATCTGCCGTCTGTGTGAGTGTAATTTAGTGCTAATTAAGAAGTGAGTGGGAGCCATAAGCTCATTTCATTTAGAACCTGGAAATGGCCTCCTGGGAGCCCAGAGAGGGTACTGTCTGCTTTCTCACCACAAAAGCTTCTCCACCTCACTGCCGTAATTCTAACCACCAAGCTCCAGATCTCAAAATTCAATGCCAGCTCAGATTTACGGAGCATTAAGCGACTGAATTAAATCCTCAGCATTCACTCGGCGTCAGCCTGACTGAGTAAAGGATTTCATGGGCTGGGGTGCTCTACAAGGCCATAATTTATAACGTTATGCAGAAGCTGCTCCTCTGAGTTTTATTTTGGCTTGCCGCAATTTCTTTTTATTAAGGCCCCAGTAGTATTTGTTGTTTTTCTGTTTGCTTTGATGTGGGAGTTTTAGATTAAATCTAAATAAATAAATGAGGTTTAAAATTAAATTAGGTTTCATTTGCATGAGTTGGGGAGTGAAGTGCATCTTTCTTTCACCATATAAAACATAACAGACCTATTACCCATCACAGAGCCCTCAGTTGCTCCTGAAGAAAAAATGACATTTCCTTCTGCGTAGAAAATACTTAAAAGTCCCAAGAATAGATTTATAGGAATATTTTAACCTTTTCTTTGATCCTTGAAATGTCATTGTTCTGTAGGCTACATTGCAAAACGTGACCTTTTATAGGAACCGTGGGATGGATTTGATCTTTGGAAGACGTTTTAGAGATAATGCACTACAGGGTGCAAAGAACGTTCACTCATGAAAAAAGAGCTGTAAATGGTTTTGTCTGCAGATATTTGTTTGTGGTGTACCTGGAGGACAAAAAGGATTGTTTATGATGATGCTGATACTTCAGGGACAACAATGAAGAAAATAAGATAACACAGCATCTTCTTTGGTTTAATGTGCAAGAGTTCTATTTTCATTACATTTAAAAGAAAAATTTAAGTAGCAGAAGTTGTTCACATGGGGAATGCTTGCAAATTAACGGGTCTGAAATGTAACCATTTTTTATGAGCACTAGATCTTTGCTTTTCAGAGTGCACTCTGACTTCCTGACTGAGAAAACACAAAGCTGAGCAGTTCTGGGAGGAAAAGAACTGACCCCTTGCTTCAGATTTGTGTTTGCCCTGGTAGTATTCCCTTTCATGGTGGTGCAGCCCTGCTCTCTTGAGCCCATTCTCTAGTTAACTTACACCCAGCATTCTCCATGCCATTCACAGTATCAGTTCCCTGGCGACAGATCTTGGCATGAAAAGATGTGTTTCAGTATTTTCACGATGTCTGCAAGAAGCTTGTGAGTGAATGCAGATACGAGTCCATGGAATCACACTGTGTGGGTGCTATCTCTTTGCTTTGCTAGTAACTCTTCCAAACCAGATCATTCTGAAAGATGTCACAGCTATTATGACCAAATATTGACATGTTGTACCTAATTCCATAGTTCTTGCATGTGCAGAATTTTCTCTGAAACCTATTGTTGTTGACAATATGAATTGGATTTTCCCCAGAATATGAGAGATGTTGTTTCTGTCCCAGTAGAGCTTGCAGTCCAAGCAAAAGGAAAATCTATCCAGTGAGAATGAAGAAAGATAGTGTGTGAGAGAACAAAGATCACAGGTTGGCACCTTAGTTATTGTTTATCCAAGTTTAGGATGAAATAGGAGGCAAAAGCACCAAATGAATTTTGAGGCCATACCAATATTAAAAGAGTTCCTGGCACTGGCTCTTTGGACTGCTGAACTGCCTGACCCCTAGAGTGAGACTGTGCTGGACCCCAGTCACTTCAGAGCTTGGGATGGAGATTTGGTCAAGAATTCACAAACACCTTAGGAAGTCAAAGTGCAGAAGACTGAAGGGTAGGAAAGAGATACTGGCCTTGAGGAGATGAAGTTCTAGATGGCAACAACCCTATCTTGCAGCAACTGAGAACCGTGATGTGGCACAGAAGTCCTAGGGGCCTTTCAGGGAGGCCATGGAGACCTGAACATTGTCGTCAGAGACACTGGGCCTGAAAGGATTTCGTACATACCTAATGTGCTGGAAAAAAAAATTAGTGTCTGGGAGTCATTGGCCTTTTTCAGTGTGACATGACTATTGGGAAGTGATGGCTGGTGACATTTTGAATGTAGGAAGTGAAATGAGAAACCAAAGATAGCTCAATGGCAAGTTGCATCAGGAAAACAATGCACATGTATATTAAGTAACAGCATAGTCTCCTCACATTGCTCAAATAATTGAGCAATTACTCTGATGCTTTACAGAGATGACTTTTTACGGGGTTGTCCCTTGGGCAAGCAGGGTTCTGCATGGAACACCTGTCTGATCTGTTTATGATGTTTGGTCTCTGTGTGCTGCCAAAGACAAGTTGAAAATTGCAAATATAATGATATATGAATTTTTCTCTGATTCTGTGATAGTACTGGTGAAACACTTCAGTGTAAGGTAGTCAACCCCAAAATGCTTCAAACAGCTGAGAAAAACTTTCAGATGAACATGGGATGTTTCACTTGTATTGTAGGAAAAAGGTGATGATATGTAAACTCCCTGTTGTCAAGTGAGTTGTCAGCAATATTAATGTGATGTGTACCATATCTAGCTGCATCGTGCACCCTGTTAGAGGTCATGAGATTATCAGAAAATCATTATAGCATGAATATGTTTTATGCTTGGTGATTTGCATGACACTCTGAGATCAAAAAGAGGATTTTGTTGTCTAGGGAAGCAACCTAATCTGTGATAATCCAAGCATGTAGTAAATCATAAGAAATCACTGCATCTAAAAAGTCTCTTCCAGCAACCAAAAGCAAACTTGCCCCCAGATGCATTTAGGGTTGTTTCCTTTGCCTTCTTCCTATATGTCACTTAACTGTGGCTGCAGGATAGTGTACTTACCTGTATTAAAGAGTGGGTAAGGGATAAGAAAGGCAGTATGCCTTTGATGTCATCAGATGTCCTTGCCCTAAGAAAAAAACAATTCTAGACATTTAGTGAGACTGTACTTCCAAGCCATGATTTGAATGCATGAGACACTATATTGCATTGTGAATTCAAGCCCTCTGCGTCAGTGCTTAGGAAGCATCTCCAGCTTAGTTCTCTGAAATAGTACTCAGTAGTGAAGTGTTGCTGGGTTTGTCCTCTACACCTTGATGTGGGAGGAAGCACTGGACAGAATCCAGAGCAGAAATTCAGAATTAAGTTTCAAGTAGATATTAATGTCCTTTGTTGTTTTTCCTCATTTCCCCAGAAGACTGCACAAAACAGACACTTCCCAAGATTCAAGGAGGCAATGAAAGTGTATGGCAGAGCTCTTTCAGAATTACTGCACCTGTTTTTCTTCTCAATTGCATAATCCAAATAATTGCCTTTGTTCTGTAATCCAGTGAAATTGATTCATCCTATTCTTAAATCTCTTTGCAGTTGGCACTCCCAAGGTGATCTGTGATACTAGGCATGCCATTCCACAGGCCATGGTGAATCTGCCTGGGTCAGTGGACAGACTTGCCTTCAGAGTGAGATGTTTTTGAGACTTTTAAGTCTCAAATTATTGGCTGTTTTCCACTCCACTGCTAGAGGACTTTTGGGGTGAATATTCCCCGATATATCTCTCTAACTTATAGCAACCTGCATTTTAAGTATTTTCTGAGCCAAATACTCCATCTGAACCATCATGTCTGATAGTCACTGATAGACCTGTCCTCAATGAATTTATCTAACTACATTTGGAGCCATTTATACTTTTGACCTCCAGAGAAATCCATGGTCTAATTCCACAATTCAAGTGTGTGTTATCTAAAAAAATCCTTTCTTTCATTTGTTTTAAACCTGCTGCTCGATCATTTTACAGGCTGCCTCCTGGTTTGTGTGGTATAAAAAATAATGACTAATCATCACGTATTCAAATTCTGTATACCATTCATGGTTTTAAAGCTTTTTATCATATTCATCCTCAGTCATACCTTTTCCAAGCTGCAGAGATCTAAACTATTTATTTCATTCTTATCTGGAAGCTGCTTTGTAACTCAACCAACAGAATTGCAAGACTATTTTATCTAGTTCTATTATGTTCTTTTCAAGGCGGAAAAATCATAATTGTGCATAGTATTGTAGATGTGTGCTCCACGCTGATTTATACAGTAGCATATTTAGGGCTTCTTAGTTCCTTCTTGGTTATAGTTTGTTCATGGGGGCTACATCTCTGGTTTAATTTCACAGCAGAAGATGTAATTGGAAGGATGTAATTGGAAAGCTGTGGTCTAACACAATCTGGTGGAGTCAGAAAAAGCCACGTTCTCCAAAATTGCACATCTATAGCTCAGATCACAATTTATCATTTTCTTTGCTACGGTTTCCATCCATCACCCTTCATTTCACATTCTAATGCTCTCGTTTCTTCAGTGTCATGAATTTCTCATCTAGAAAACTTACTAATGGAAGATGTCAGAAATGTAGGTGGATTCTGCTTCTCTGTTACTTAGAAAAATTAACTCATGGATGCCTTGCATTTCTGAGCTATTTGTTTTCACTTTGGATGCTGTATTTTCAAGGAATTGTTGCTTAATAATACCAAGGTGCTCTAGTTATTGCTTAATAATAGCAAGTTGCTCTAAGATAGAAGGCTGAGTGCCTAGAATTTGCTTTATTGTATGAACTTAGTACAACCCCCATCTCTTCAGCAAAGACCACTTTCCTCCTATTTTAAGAGGTACCAAGCAGGGACTATAAGAACAATTATATTCTTCAGTTGTTTTGTGGCATGAGCGCATGTTCTAATTTAAGAGTGATTTTGTCATTCCAGTTGGCATTTGGAGGGTTTCACAGCACTCAAGCTTTGCCAGCCCTCCTACCCACAAAAGGTAATCTTGGAGTTGAATGTTCAAGGAGCATGAGTTTTGAAGAGTGAATTGAATTGCTAAGTTCAGAACATTATTTGTTTTCATACTGGAAATTGCATCTACATCCCAAACCTTTTCTTTCATCGGTCACTTCCCTCCCCCACCCACAACTCCACATCCTACTAAACTGTGATAATCTCTTGGGCCACTCTTCTAAACTTAGGAAAACATGATCCTAGGGTATGTCTTCTCAAGAAGAAAGGTAGGGAACCTGCTGTAGAAGTGCAGCTGGAGAGATGTGCTTGGAAAGGGGTGGCTCTGTCATGGGCAGCTCAAGGACTACACAGTTGCATCTGTCTAATAAAACTTCAGGTAACAGAAAGGTGAACTCAGAAAACCTTTCCAGAAGAGTAAAAGCAAGGTGCTGTATCTTGGACAATCATTATTATGATTGAGTCTTGTCCTGGACCTCTTGCAGGAAGTTGTGGCCCAGCTCTACTACTCTTGGAAGCCACAAGTTCCTTTTTCTCTTCAGCATCGCCCTTCTGCTGCCAGTGACTCTGGAGATGGACAGTCACAAGACAAATATCCCACCCCTCTGCAGGATATGGTTTGAAACCCACCACACTGGCACAATGCTTGCATATAGAACAACAGGTTGTGGAAAGCATAAACAACTACTTTAAAGCAGATCAAGATTTTTGCAGCCAGCCTCTTGACAAGTTGTGCTTGGAGAAAAAAGGAGGAGAACCAGATGTATCAAATTACAGGCTGAAGGTTCTTTGCATAGGTCTGCTTGAGATTTACTGTTGCCCAGTGCAAAGGCATGATGCCTGATCGGGGATCACAACAATGAGTCTGCAGGGTAATTTTGTCCCCAGTGGTGTAATGTCATTTGCAGTGATGAAAGAAAACCTCTCTGGCTGTGTAAAGAGACACCTGAATTTTTTGTCATCTTGAATACTGTGCTTATTCTAGCTTTTCTCTTCTCCTCTGAGCCTTCATCTCTGCGAAGGTTCTTAGAGCAACATTTTTTCCAGGTGTTTGGGGAAGTGGTTTTTTCCCAAGGACCTGTATATGCTGTCCTATAGTGTAGCTCTGTGATGCACGTTAGAATATCTCCTCTGCCTTTACCTCACAGAGCCCAAATGTGAAACCCTTTTCACTTTCTTCTGCTTCCCCTCCCCATGCTGACAGCAATGCACAAGTGATGCATTAGCAATGCATCTGAACTCAAGTCATGGCTGTCTGAAATTTCAGCCCTTATGAGAGACAGCAGACCGTGGAAGCCACAATTTTTTATTGTGCCCTAGGGTTGTTGTGCGTGAATCATCAAAAGAGTATGATTCAGTTGTAGCCATAATGTTGTTTTTTCCTCTGGTGCCACAGGCGTGGAAATGCAGAATTGATATGCTCCGAGTGCTGGTCACAGGTGCTGCCTGATCCATGTAATGAAGGAACTGTAATGGTTCTTATTTCTAGTGAATCTAATCCCTAGTACACGACTCCGCTTCTCAAGCTAGGCTTAATTCAGGGACAAATAGTAAAGAAAGGACTTTGCTCGTCTGTCTGGCTCTGTCTCACTCAGATACTTCACTCCCCAGTGACCCCGTGCCTTTTTAGATCTTTCCTATCAGAGCACAACCATCTCTGACACAGACACCAACCAAATGTGTTCAGACAGCCCATGCCGCAGGATTTTTGCTTGTTTCAAAATGAGTGTCACCCATGCTTCACCAGTGTGGGCCCTGAGACCAGAACTGCATAAACAAACTGTGTCAGGGATGAAGAGGTGTCAGACACAGGCACTGATTAAGACAAAGGACTAGGTAGTTCTAGAGACTTGATTTCTTGGTGTAGCTCAGGTTAGCTTTGTCAGATTGTCAGTCTGTATGGCATGATTCATTCATGGGATGTTAATTCTGTGTCTGGCTCATGGACTAACAGCATACTCGCCTAAATTCTTACCCTGATGGCAAACTACCTCCCCTTCCTGTTCCTACTTATAAAATGTGTCGTGCTTGTGAAATTATGGAATTAAACCCTTCATTTCAAACCAGACGGTAGCTGCAAAAATCCTGAGGAAACGTCTATGGGGAATTTTCTTTCCCCATCTGGATTTTCTTTATGTGGTTTTCTGTTTCTTCCCTGCTTCTTTCTCCTTTGTAACTTCCGAGAGCAAAACAATACCTCTGTGGACATGTTTCAAACCAGTGAGCAGGTTTCATCTCAGGGCTCCTGCACTTTGCAGACACAGTTCTGCATTCTTGTCTTCAGACCTAGGCTTACACAATAATTGTATGAGCCTCTACTCTGCATCTCCTGCTATGAATCAGGTTTACTACTGTTCATTATTTCTGTGACTGTCAGGAAGCTAGATGGAAGTCGCCTCTTTAGATCTTCTCATTCTCTCTTTCAGTATTGGACATGACAAATAAATGAAGATCTCTTCTCCAGAAAGTTTACAGAAGTCCAGAGGAAGAGAGATGCTGTGCAAGGTGATGCACTGGCTAGAGAGCTCCTTGTTTGCCTGCCTTTAGGTGATGTATTGAGCAGGATTTGCTTATGGCACCCTTAGAAGCAGGTCTTCATGGAGTGGGAACAGGTGAAATGAAGCAGGAGGTAGAGCAGAGAGAGAAAATCTTCAGAGTGACCACTAGAAAAATGCTGAAGATAGTAATGGCATTCAGTATGTTGGTTTGTTTGTTTATCTAGGTCTTGTTTACCCGGTCTCCATCGCTTCCCTGAGCTCACACAATTAGAGAATAATGGCAGGACTATGCAGACCTTGATGGTCTATGTAACTGATGGGACAGGTAGAATGTTTGCCTGCTCTCCACTGATTTCCAAATGTCACTAAAGGACTTTCATTTTCCCTTCACATTTCATGTTTCTTACACTTTCTGCTACTCCTTTACAAGGAGATAACCAGACGAAATCCCATTTTTTATAGAAGTTTGTCTAAAATTCTCTATGAGTGGATTCATGTTGTAGTGCATTTTCCAGAGTGCTCCCACTCTTTAATGCCCAATTTTTGTGTTCAGTCTTACATCATTCCTTTCAAAGGCATCCTGAGGAAGAAATCTAATGGCTGACTTCTAAAAGATTGCTCTACGCTTGGCAGGACCTCAGTTCACGGAGTAGAATAGTACATCAGTGTAACAGAATGTCTGGGCAGTACTTACAGGGCAAGCAATTAAACTGCAACAACAGTGACCCTTGAAATGCAATGTCCCAGCATACAGTAAATTTTTTCATGTTAAAGGTTATGTTGCTTCCTCAGGAACCGTTTTGGGAAATTTTTCACATCACAGTCTGGATGTAATTGGTGCATGCTGCAGATTTATTCCTCCAGCAGGTCAAATAACCAATATATTTCATTGCTAAGCTGAGCAGGGCTTTTATTTTCTCAAATTATATTTCTATCAAACATTTGTTTGTCTGTTTCATGGTTCATAGAGGATTTGGACCTTTTGGTGCTTGCAGCAAGTGGATTTACCCAATAGGTCTGTCCTTCCTCCAGCTTCTCCTTTAGTGACAGCTGTTGCCAGCAGAGTAGTTTATGTGGCCACTAGTGTTTCATTCATGTAGCCGTGGCTTTCTCCCCGACTCCCTCACCCCCAGATGAAAATGTGAAAATGCATTACAAACCATCTCAGTAGATGGCTTGCAAACTCTTACTGTTGCAGCAGTCTGGGGTCCAGTAGCAGTTTCTGTATTTATTGTGCTTTCCAAGAGTTGTAGGGTTCCAGTGTGAGTGGTTTATATTGAACTTGAACTTCGTAGGCTGTGCCCTACCATGGATCAATAGAGAGTACAGGACTGTATAGAGTCAAAGAGAATGTACCCTCTAGGAGAACATTAAGGAGGCAAGAGAAAGTGTGCAAAATTCTGAAATTACGTCTCATCAGTTTTTGCAGAGAAATCCTGTCTCTGCTTTTTGCTGCATTTGCATTACAATATAATATTTAATAATACTATGACAATAGTTCTCAAATAATACATTATAATGGAATATGGTAATTTGTATGCAAGTTTCGAAACATTTGTAGGATTTTAATTTTCTTGTGCTATTTCCACCCTGTTTCCATTGTCATGGGGTGTCTGAATTGGACCTCTTACACACATTCTCAGTAAATCTAATAATTTTGCAAGTAACCTTATTAGACATGTTCATTCCTGAAGCTGAGGCAGCTAATGATGAACCTGATTTGACTATTCATACATATGCTGAATGCAGTACTCCTTAGCTGTAATTTAGGGAATAAGGTAAATAAATAGGGATCTAAATTATCTGCAGTCTTGCATTAACCCTACGTGTGATTCAACTTCCTTCTTCCCCCAGGGTAATGGAGTTCGTCTCTGGTCTGTTAAGGTCAGTCTGCTTATACTAAAATTTAAATTACGTTCTTTTAACTGCAATTATTTTTCATATATAGTTGAGCTTGGCAACATTTTTTATAATGTAAGTATGTTTGGGGAAAGGGATGCGAGGTCATTACTTAACCATTTTCTCATGTAAACCTCTATTTTCTAGTAATGTTCAATGAGAAAACAGCAAGGGGGGAGGCGAGAAGGTATTACAAGAAATCACTGTCTGGATCCTATCCTATCTGTGGAAGACTTCTAGCTTAAGTGCTCATGGAGAAAATAGGAGAAGCAGATGCAAATCCATCCTTTCAGGTCAGAGGGCTTTCCATTCCTTAAGAAAGTTCCTTTTCTAACAAGCTAGAGAGTGTTTTGAGGCCGATGCCCTTAGTCATGCTTCTTGCAGTCTTGTGAAAGTACTGATGGTGAGAATGCTGAGTTGGCAGGGAGAGTGCTTTAATTCCACTTCTTGCTCCAATGCATGGTTAATTATTTTTTGCAGAGAAGAAAATGCTAAAAGAAGTCCATTCCAAAAAGCAGGGTAGCCTAAGTATATAGTACTTTACAAGCAGTTTGGAGATAAAAATTTGAATCTTTAGGGCCATTAAGCCTGGTTTTCTTCTATCCTTGGTGAATGCTCTCACCTCTGAGCTGTTACATAAAACTAAATGCACCACCAGTTTTGTGAATCCAACCATTCACTTTCATAACTTTTTTTTTCTTCTAAAAAGCACTATAAAGGGCATGTTGTTTTCTGGATAAACTAGAATATTTCCTGTTGAGCAAGGCAATGGTTTCTGGTTCTGTCTTCTCTGTGCTGAAGGATTTTATACTGGGCTTGAGCTGAAGCAGATCTTTCTCTCAGTTAACATTTTTTTTTCATAATATATCTGTTTCAACACAGTTGGGGTGGTGTTACTGTTATTGTTATCATCATCATCATCATCATCATCATCATCATTATTAGTATATAGCTTGGGACCAGCTCTAGATTATTTTGAATGGGTCTTCAAAGTTTGTTAAGATAACTTAATATTTGCAAACATTTGCAAAATGCCACATTTGCAAAATTTCAGAGAGATCAGGTTCTCTGTTAGAAAGCCACACTGGGACCAAAGGTTGAATTAATGGAAAACCACAAGTCAAGTCTAATCCAGCAAAGCACAAAGGCACCTGCTTAATTTTAAGGAATATGCAGTGTCCCATGGACTTTTATGAGTCTCATGGTTTTAGGAAGCATTTTTCAGGACTGAGGTAGAGCACTCGGTACAGGACAAAATCAACTCTTTAATGAGCTTAACAGAAAACCCCACAGGCATACTCAGCATGTGCTTTTTAAACATGTATAATTGGGTCAAATGAAAACTAATTCCCACTGGAGTCCAGCCATGCCCAAGGAACCCTTCCAGGATTATTCTTTGAAATCCTTCAGGCAGAAATATTTCCATGCCAATTTCTACTTCAAAACCTTTTGATTGTAGAGCTGTTCAAGAATAGGCTAACAAGAATTCTTCTTCTATGAGAATTTTCCCTGTTCTCCATATCCCTCCCCTACCATCCTTCTCCTTCTTGCTTTCCTCACTGCTTCTCAGCCTACTAGAAAAGGTCAGAAGCAATTTGATCAAGTGTCCCAAGAAATGACTGTCTTTGAAGATCATGCAGGCCTGTGAAATTTGAATATGAGAGGTTAATCTTTTGAGGAATTGTTGGGTTGGAAATAGAGCTTTATAATGAAAAATCACCTTTGAACCTTACATCTAATTATTTTAGGTTAAAGAAAAGTAAGTCCTTTCATTGGGAAAAAAAAAAAGCCTTCCTACCAAAGGTGTCTTCTCTCCGCTTTGCTGCCTGGGTAATGTATTTGGGCTGGTTTTTTCCATCCTTTGATACATACTCTACAGACACCAAATGAATTAACAGTCCCAAAGGGCTGTCAAAATGCAGAAAGTTATAAATTAAAGACAGACTTAGCCTAAATTGGTGTCTGAATTTGTGAATGAATTGACACATGGCTGTGCTTGTTCTCTGAAGCAAGAGCTGGTGAATCTCTTCAGCTACTGACCTTACCCTCCCTCACCAGAACTGCCTAGTCTTTTCTTTAGTTAATAGTGCATAACAGATGCTGTATTGCTGTTGAAGTGTACATCATTCTTATCTGCTGGTAAGAGTTGCAAAGCTGTCTGTTTACTTATTGATACAATCTGAGACTTTAGTGTATCCCTCGCACATCTTAGCATATGCTTTCTCCTTGATATCCCAGTAGGATTTGTCTACACTGGAGACTGAGCATCTTCACTTTTGCTATAGTTCATTTAAAAACATGCAGGAAGTCAAGCTGCAAAGCAACCAGTTAAGTTTGCAAGTAGAGGGGGAAGCTTACACATGCCAGTGCTGTGCATTAAATCTGGAAATGAGCCATTCTGATTTGGCTTACGCATTTCACTGTCAGGTGTTGGCCTTCTCAGTAGTAGCAGGATTCCTCCTCATAACTGAGACACAAGGTGAGAAACCCTCCAACACTTCGAGACAGGCTTTAATTCAAAGTGTTTGGTGCATTTCATTTTGATCTTGGCTCTCTGATTTCCACAAGTTCCACTTTACTTTGAGATCTTTGGGTTGTTGAAAGCTGGCACACGATGTGATACTTCTCATAGAAAATTAAGGTGCACTTGCCAGAGGACGATATTAGCCCTCCCTGTTATGGGTCGTTTAATGTGTAGTGTCTGCTAAATGGATCTTCTCTGGGATATTTTTCATTCTTGACAGTGAAGACAGACAATCTGTTGAGAACAAAGGGGAATTATTTTGTGTTTTTTGGCAGTGAGGTCTCTCTTTGGTTTAGGACTGCTGAGCAGAACAGCTAGATTTCATCTCTGGATGAACTTCAGTCTTCACACTCCTGTAGGAATACCTGCAGGCAAGGAGTGTTTAACTTCCAGGCAGTGACAGGAGAAAACAGCTGATATCATATACTTTCTCTAGCTGCAGCCTCCTCATGTAATATATAGTTGTCACTTTGTCCATGCTGGACTGTGCCAGCAGGGAACTAATAATGTCCATCAAAGGTAGAAAAATGATATCTGTTTTATTTTAAACAGAGTAGTTTAGGCTTTCTGGCTTGCCTTTTTTTTTTTTTTCTTTTTTTTGTCTTTCTCACCAGGAGGTTATTTTAGTGCTTCTCTAAGGAAAAATAAGTGCTCAAGATGGCAGCTGCAGGGGGTGGATTGGTCACCATGCTCCAAGCAACTCAGTAGAGCTGAGTTCTGCCAGAGGGGCAGGCTCCTGGTCATGGAGAGCCCATTGAAAGAGAGTGAAGCCTCCTGGGTCTGCATAGCCAAGGGCAGGGTCTGGCCCCAAGCACACAAGTAGGCTGCTGGGGAGTGCAAGGCTTGGGATTTTCCCATCAGGCAGCAGCCCTGATGTTTGGTGAATTCATACATGAGGTAGACTGCAGTTTACCCTAATGCACACTGGTGCTTTGGGAGGGCCCAGAGCTTTAGAGCTTTGCTGCATTTAAGCAAATTAACATAGTCATGGCAGCAAATGACTGTGATTTTTCCTAAAGATGAACAAACTGTGGGTCTAATAGAGACCTGCTATTTCTCAGAAATTAAAATGCTGCTTCCCTAAATGAGGCCAGGGAGGATGATCAGATGTATAAAGAAGGAAAACATTGCCAGACAGTATCTGGGACTGGATAATTCGCATGAAAATACTCCCTGTGTCAGAATCAAATAGTCTCTGTGATAAGAAAATAATTCTTCCCCAGCTCAGAGGATATTGAATACCAAGATTTTTACATCCTCTTAAAAACAGCCCTTTGTCCCTATCGATTTTTCTTGCTGCCAAACCCTGCATTTCTAATGGAGCTTGAAATTAACACGATTTTTTTGTGGTTGTTGTTGTTTACCTCCTTGTTTGCACACCAACAACCTAAATGATGTTGTCACAGCTTGAGGAACAGGTTTCTTGAAGTTTTAGTTGAATGCAACAGGGAAAGCACAACACATTTTTCTCTCCAGGCACTACACAAGTAACAACAACCACATGGTATTGAGGGGTGGTTTTGTATATCTGTGACACTGATTGAAAGGCCTGGGAAAGCTTGCATTTGTTTAAGATATCTGGGATCCAGAGGGCATTCTTTATCATACTCTGCTGGGATGATTTCAGTGTGCTGCACATGCAACCTTNAAATAATTCTTCCCCAGCTCAGAGGATATTGAATACCAAGATTTTTACATCCTCTTAAAAACAGCCCTTTGTCCCTATCAGTGCTGGTGGTTTATTTTTTTTCCACTGGACAAACATTGATTTTTCTTGCTGCCAAACCCTGCATTTCTAATGGAGCTTGAAATTAACACGATTTTTTTGTGGTTGTTGTTGTTTACCTCCTTGTTTGCACACCAACAACCTAAATGATGTTGTCACAGCTTGAGGAACAGGTTTCTTGAAGTTTTAGTTGAATGCAACAGGGAAAGCACAACACATTTTTCTCTCCAGGCACTACACAAGTAACAACAACCACATGGTATTGAGGGGTGGTTTTGTATATCTGTGACACTGATTGAAAGGCCTGGGAAAGCTTGCATTTGTTTAAGATATCTGGGATCCAGAGGGCATTCTTTATCATACTCTGCTGGGATGATTTCAGTGTGCTGCACATGCAACCTTGAGGTAGCAGCTGCTGCAATATCCTGTAATTCTGCTCCAAGAACCTATTCCTATGGAGAACCTATTCCCATGTTTTAGAGAAACCTTTTGTGCGGTCTGTGAATTAATCAGACATATCTTGATTCAGAGAAAGTGGCAATTAAGATGAGATGAACAGTGTTCCTAAAATTGTCCTATATATCAGAATTCCCTGTCCCTCCCAACCTTATATATTAGGATGCTGAATTGGGGTGGTACCCTTGTACAAAGCCTTAGTCAATACAGTAATCCACTCTTGTCTGGCTAATTTTTGCAGTTTCAACTGGCTATAAATTACAGCACATACCTTTTACAGTAATTTGAAAATCTAAATATCTGGGTATTTTTTTGAAACTTCACAGCTATCCTTTGGTCACAGTACCAGTTCCCCTTAATCCTCTCACTTGGAAGAATCCTTGTAGTTAGAGATAATGGTCTTACAGTATGGCTGAATTTCCTTGCTGTAAGTTTGAATAGATAATAATAGCAACAGATTTCTCCCTTCCTTTGATGTTCACATAACAGGTTTTTAAAAATGATGTTTTAAAGCCTCTAACTAGAAATTACTAAAGATAAGATACTCCTGAGCTCTTGCACTTGGGACCTTTTGGTAATGTGGGTTATTTGAGAGAGCTTTTTACCCCTCCACAATGAGAAAGGCTATGACTGAATCCCAGCTCTGCTGTCAGCAATTTGGATCCATATGGGCCTAGTCTCATTTTCTTAACCATCTGCCAAGAATAAGATGTGATCTTTGGCAAGAGCTCCTGCTCCCATGTATTGAGAGTGGGAGATATACACCACAGAACCATTCTGTATCAAACCTGACTGGCAAAGTGTCCAGAGTATTAGGTCAGCAATTTTCCATCAAATTGCTGTCAGTTATTGTTGATCCAGTGTGAAGGTCATGAATTAAGTAGAACGGATTTGGGCAGTTCAGGGTCAAGATCTGAGCAGCTCTTATTTAGTGAGTAAGAGCCTCCTATCGAGGTCCTTGTCAGCTACTGCAGCTGGAAATTCTTTTGAAATTATTGTGTTAATGTACTGTTCTACTTAGGAAAATGACTGAGTGGCGGTGTGACACTCTACATTTTGTATTTGTTTTCACTCACTGACTTACAAAATCTGTTCACTTTCCATCTCCAGCAATGATTTTTCTTCCTGCCAGAGGCACAGACTTCACCTGGGATCTGGAAAAATCAATCTATGGCATTGTTGTCACCCGTGTGGAGCAGACATAAGGCAGGACTCAAGGCACATGTCCTGGAAGTACAGAGCATCCTCATTGGTGCTGCACTGCAGGCTCCAATCTCCTCCTTCTCTCCCAGTTCTGCAAGACCAGGAGTTGAAAATTTATGCATGTTGGTCAAGTCAGTAGTTTTAAAGCTTAGGAGGGGTGGGGAGCGGAGATGGTGGATAAGATCACCACTTCTCAGCACTGCCTTTTCTTGCTCATTCCCTTCAGTTTTCTCTGTGCAAAGCCCTCAGAGGTGAGGCTGTACACCAAGACAGAATCACTATCATGTGGGAGAAAGCAAAGAGATTTGTGCTCTAAGACAGTTTGGAGGAACTCATTTGGGGGTAAGTCAGCAGTCTTCTGTCAGCAAGATAAAGGTGTTAATGAACCCGCACCTTTGTACAATCAAGTTTATTGCAAGCCAGAATTAGAAAGATTTTTTCTAAGGACTTCTGCATCTCTTGGCTGCGATGCTGTGGGGCTTGACTCAGCAGCATTCAGTGGCATTCCCTGCACTGTGTTTTACTCCTATTCATTTCTGCTCTTAAGATTGAAATGTCGTATTAGATTAAGAGTTCTACACATGTCAACACCATGAAAGGCTTCCCTTTCACTTTAGCAGGAGCGGGGACTGAGGTACTGTGTTGCTGAGGGCATCTGATGGAGTTTGGCTAATAAGATCTGATTTCATGAGGTTTGCATTCTATTAAGGCAAGAAGGGATCAGGCCTGCGAGCATGATAGAAAAGTGCAAACACAATAAAACGGCTCTTATGAATATTAATAGGCCTTGAAACAATACAAGGCAAAAATGGTGATGAGGTGGGGGTTGAGCAACTGCTATCTGGTGTAGCACAACAGCCTCCCTTTCACCTTGCTTCTGCCTGCAGTTTGTCACTCACAAACTCTGACAGATTTGGGGCTGGGGCTCAGGAATTTGGTAGCTCTCCTGAACCCATTTTAGCTCTGCAGCTTGCAGCCTCTCTGTAGGTATGAGTGCAACTAAAGTAGCTGATCCCTATGCACCAGTTGTCAGTCTTCCCTAGCAGCCCTAACCAAGCCAAGATCTGCTCTTAAGCTATCCAAAGCATTGTTTTTAAAAGTAGCTTGGCTTATTCTTTATAATCCCCTTCATGGATGAGATACCATCCATGTCAATGATCTCTCTGCATCTCTAACCTCAGTATAAAACATCGGCGGGTAAAGCTCCTATATTTCCCTGCATTTCTTGGACTGGCTCACAGCCACGGCTCCGTCTCCCTCTGCATGGATTGCTTCCTCAGCTGTAGCTCAGGAAATTGCTGGTTGTGTTTTTGCATGATCTGTCCTGTGATGCACCAGCTTTGATGCTTTTCTGCAGTACTTACACAGAGAAGTCAATTAATGCCTGCCTGTTATCATCCATTGTAGCTCACTTTTCTTGCCTGCCTAGCAAAGAAGTGCCCTCCTTTGTGCATCTTTAGCTTTTGAAATGTAATGCAGATATGACCCATCCCAGCATCCCACAGCAGACCTTCCTTTAGCCCCATTTTATGGACTGACACACAGAAGCAAAGGAAATTAGGATCAACAGACAGTTATGATTGAATCTTTTGCTTCTTTGAGTGTGCTCCCATGAGCGACCCTTCAGCAGCCCCCTGCCCAGCCATCAGTGCCACTCCCATTTCTTCATGCAGCACATGGGAGTTGCCATACCTCTGGGCTACAGAATTCGGGGCATGTACTGGCCTTCCAATTTCTTCTCATTTTATTTTTTTGAATGTTCATCTCTCTACAGAAGTGTCTGAAATCCCCAAGACCTTGATTATATTTCTTTACACACATTTCTTTATCAATAGAATTATTTAGTAAAGAGGTATGTTCATATTTTATTGATATAATTTGAGGTGTAATCCCACTCCTTTTCCCTTAGCACTTGTTTAAAGAAAACAGCATTTCATCCTCTGTTGCTTTGGTTTGTTTTTTTTTCATTCGTCCCTGAATCTCTAAACATTTTATTGCTTCTTTTGGGGGAGAAAACTGACTCGTGGAGGTTATGTGATTTGCTGCCATTTGTAGAAGCAAGCAGCAGGCGATGAGAAACAGCATCTCGGTATCATGCCTGCTACTCTGGCACTGTCCACACTGAAGTGGTATCAGGCAACACACAGGCCAATAGTGCTGTCCTTCCGTTTATTAGTAAGCTGCCTGTGGTGGGGCTTTTTTAAGTGGGCCCTACCTAGAATGATGTTTTCAATTGCTCAGTAATGGTTTCATGGCTTGAATTAACTTTCTTGCTTAACCGCTTTCTTTCATCATCTTTGCTGTTCCTTTAAGTTGCCTTCTGCCTCAGTTTCCCATCTGTTAACTGGGGCCAGCTACATCAGCATGCTTCACTGCAAAGGTGGATACATCAGAGTCATAAAGGGTTCTGACACTGTGAGAACTGTAGAAGCTGGGACACCAAGATAGCCCTCTTCAGGAATATGGCTCTATATTAATAGTCTGCCGAAAAACTCCCTAGGAGAATGAGGCCTGGGCAGGTTTGACTGAAGCACCTAAGGCTTGTTAAAGAAGCAAGTAATGGTAACTTCAATAAACTGCCCTCTGCTCTTTGGTGGTAGAGAACTGAGAAGCCAAGTCCCGCAGCTGCTCCATCGTCTCTGGCCCCTGGTGGTGAGAGAGGTGTTTTATGCTTGGCCTCTTCAGGGAAAGGCTGCTTGTTTGCATTGTATTTGTGGCATAATTACTAATGGTACAGATCATTTTTATTAGCCAAGCTGTCTGCATTAAAATGATAGATTTTTTTTATATTATTAAGAACATCCAAGGGAGTCTCTGCAGCAGCAGGAGAAAGATGATAATTTTTCGTTTAGCTTAAGAGCAGATGGTTACAGAAACATTCTATGTAAATAAATTAAAGAGAAGCCACCCTCGCTAATAGTTAAGTAAACAGGTTTGGAAACAGCCGTCTCAGGACCAGGCTTTTCTGTTCTCTTCCTTTCTCACAAGAGCTTCATCTGCTCTTCAGCTTACAGGCCCATATGGATAGGGTATTAATTAAACCAATTTGCTTTTGGACCAAAGTCATCTAAAACAACTTGAGTCCTGCTAGAGCAAGACTATCACTCTCATGCAGCTTTCTCAAGCACTGGAGAATACTTAGCCAGCCTAAGCATCTGGGTTGTAATCAATGTTATTGATAAGCATTTCCACATGCCTTTTGTTGTGGTAGCAAGGCTGTGAGTGATCTGAGAGAAGTATTACTACCGTTGCTGTATTTTAGAGTTGCATCCTGCAGTCTCTGATGAGTGCTGCAGTCACAATGCCACACTCCCCTCAAGAATTTCAACTCAACAAAACAAGTAAAGTAGAAGTGGAGAAATGAGAGGTAATTAGGAGAGGAAAGTCATTTTGTAGCACAAGGGCTACAAATGCCTCAGATATGGTAGCTGGAGAAGAAAGCAGCCTCTCTTCCCATCATCCAAAAGCAAACAACAGATACTGTAAGGAGGAAGTTGTGAAAAGCCTAGTCCTCAATAGGTTCACAAAATGAAAAGCTGCAAGAGCTTTGAGGACCAAGAAAGCCATGCTTGATCTTCTTTGAGTGGTTCTCTCTGCACGTGGAGTTGGAACAGGAAGGTAGGCTGGTATTCAGAAAACACTGTTGGACAAGACAGTTCCCTCTTCTGTCTTTGCAACCAGACTGATACAAAAACATCACCTGGGCTTCTTCCTGAGGTCTCCAGCCACACAGCCAGGATTCAGTATGTTTATAAGAGGGTTTGGAGTCTCAGGGAGTAGCAAAATGCAGTTTGCCCATAGCAGGAAGAGATCACATGCTGATGAAATGATGGTTTTCTCAGTTGGTGGAGGCTGGAGCTGGAGGAAAACCAATCCTCTTCCTAGTATGCAGCAGGTACTTGCCTGGGATGACTTGCACCATTTCTAGATTCCAGCACAGATTTTCCACTGGACGTGGATATATGAAAAAGCATGATACAAAGCAATTAGAATATTGCTATTACTGAGAGTCATTCTTGGATGTCATAGAGCAAAAACTGATGACTAAAGGCAAATATAATAGAAATGTAACATTTGTTAACAGTAGCAGAAAAAAAAGGTACTATAACCTAAGGACTGGTAACAAGAAGTGTGGCATAAGCTGAGAGCTCATTAGGAGGTTGAGGGAAGAGAAGGGTTAGAGGTTAGAGTATGTTAGTTAATGAAAGAAATTCCTATACCCTATCAGTATACTGAAAACCAAATGCAATCCTAGATTGTATAAAGCAAGCTGTCCCTTTAGAGACAAGGCAGTATCATGGCTTTGTCAGTTCTCTGCATGCTACCAAACACCCATGTGCAAGGAAATCGACATTAGACTGCCATATAGATAAAGGGAAAGGCTTCTGGGATGAGGGGGACAATGGAGGATCCATTGTATGCATGAGAACTAGAAGTGTTTGGCTTGTTTAATCCAGGAAAACAGAGGCTGAGAGGAGATATGAATGCTCTCTATAAATATGTCAGAGGAGTAAACACCATGGAGGGAGAACAGCAATTTAAACTAAAAGACAGCATTGCCACAAGAGGAAATAGGTATAAATGGCCCATGAATAAATGTAAGCTGAAAATTAATTTTCTAAGCAAAAAACCAGTATGATATTTAGATATCCAAGTTAGAATACTAGGGCAAATAACCTAACTGTTTCTAAAATGGGATTTGGTTACTTTTATAAGAACAAAATTGTGCTTAGCTGTGGCACCTGCACTACTATACCTGCTACTGGCAGACTGAAAATTATTATCCTGTGGTTTTATATTTGCTTATGGGAAGATCAGCCTGAAAAAAGCACTCTCCATATTTGATATTTCCAGAGGTAGAGACATCATATGTATAGTTTGCGTGCTTCACTATAATTTCTACTGCTTAATTCTTCATAATTAAAAAGAAGTTCTAAACAAATGAGGGTCTGCCCTCAAAATTATGAATTGAAAGTAAAACTTGTACTTACCTAATTAGGTATGATAGGGTCCTAATTTATGAGAGCAGGCTCTTTTTTTCAAGACCTAGGACTGCTTCTAAGTTGGGAAATGCTTAGATGTAGGTGTTAATGGCTCTAATGTCAAGACTCAAATTGTCATTTGTGCACAGTGAAAATTTCCCAGCCATCCTTAACTGCTGCTGATCTTTCACCACCCAAAGCCAGTGACAAGCCTGTTCTCAAGCAACATACATCCTCACTGCATCAGTGACTCTGGAAATTGAGAAGTAATCCGTGTGGTCTACCTTTCTCTTGTTTGATAGACTGATTTTTTTTCCTCCTTTACTGTAGCATTTAAAACAAAGTCTGTGTGTCTCAAAGCAGCAAGCTAATTTAAAAGAAGTAGTTTGCAGTGAAGAAAATCCTGTTGTTCACTAGAAGTAACCACACCGTGAACTCCACTGACCAAAGTAAAATATGTAAGGTTTTGATATATGACATACACTTCAGTGCATGACAGAAGTATGGATTGAGGGGGATGTTCATGCCAACAAAAGATTCTTGTCTAGACAAACAACATTCATATACTACAGATTTAAGATTTTAAAAGCTACAGACAGGCAGCATCTTATATTTTTTCTCTAAACCTTCTTGTTAACAATTCCTTATCCAAGTGGTGTAAGGTAGAAATTAAGGCAGAAGATTTCAAGGAGGTAGAGTGGGGTAGAATTTCAAAGCCTTTCAAACCTTCCTATTTGCTTTCTAGCATATAGGGTAGTTGGGGGTTAAATGTCTGAGCTGTGGATCTGCAGACTTTTGCTGGCTGGGTTTGCAAAACTGAAGGATTTTTACTTTGATTAACAGGATAATTAGTGCTGTATTGTAAGCATAAGCCTCACTGAGCTTTGTAAGTATGCATTTCTTACCTTGACCTCAGAGACTCGCCACAATCCTTAATGCTGTACAGACCAGACCTAGGGTGTCTATTTAAAGACCTCCTGTGCCTTTAGCCAGTGCCTCTTTCCTGCCCTGTATTAAGCTCCCCTTTGGCAATGGTGCAATTTCAGAGCTCCTAGGTGGTTTTTTTCCAGGTTTCTGTCAATCAGCTTAAAAAATTCTCACTGAGGTCATTAATGCAGTGAAGTCATGTGAGCCATGAGAGCCAGGGTCAGGAAGCTGTGAGCCTCTATGTCACTGGGGGACGAAGGAGAGGAGGCTGGTAGCATTACAATGGGGCTGCTTGGATGCCATTCCCCTGTGCTGACCCAACACCAGTCCCCATGTCTTTGTCTTCCTGTTCACTCTGCTCCTCCTTTTACAGTGGAAATCAATCCCACAAGTGAGTCTAACTTGCAATAAAGTCTTTGTAGTTAAGTTGCTGACTCCAGAGAAAAGCTGGATATTGTGATCAGTCACTTTGCCTATACAATATCTCTCAGTAGGCAGATTTTCTGCTGGCAGCATCCACTGTCACTCTTGAATCTTTTTGCAAAGTGCCCATTTGGTAGCTCCAACCTATACACTAAACTTGAGAGAATTCAGAGTTACACATCAGGATTCTGTGCTGTTCTGAATTTCCACACTGAGTGAGTTACTTCATAGGTAACAAACTGATGAACCATGATCCTTGAACAGAAAAGGTTGGGTGTGGGGTTATTGGTCTGTGTTAGCTAAGCAGTCTCAGACATGATCTGGGGGAATCTCCCAGAAAATGAAACAGGTGGCACACCACAGCTTGTTTAGTATGAATCAATCAACATTAAATCAATACTGATTCTGCGTTTGCAGGTCCTACATTATAATTAAATGTGAACTTAAGATGCCTGAAAATTTGCAACCCCCGTTGCGATGCTGAAGTAGTGGACACCTTCCGAAGCTGGGATATGTGACATTTCATCCAAGTGGTTACTGCTATGCTGACCACTCTTGAAAACGTGGTGTTTTCTGAGACCAGGAACAGCCTTTCTAGACAGATTTTAGTTTTTCCAGACCTAACAACTGCTTTTTCATTTCCCACTGTTTATGGATGGAAACTTTGGTGTTCCAGAATCTATCATCTTAATGAAAGCTAATTCCCAGACAAGCTTCAATTTTCCATGGAGACCCTGGACAGGCTGTGGGGCAGAGGAGGCAGGTGAAGGTAGAAGTGAGTGGATTGCAGCGCTGTGTCTGTGCTGCAGTTCAGTGGCTTTCCTGGCATTCAAGACCAGCTGGACTGAATACCTAGAAGTGCTCCTCCAAACATGCCAGCTCTGTCTCGGTGCACTGGCTCTTGGGAAGCTCTGGTATGTAGAATCCAACCATCGTCAGGGCTTGCCATAAGAATAAATTTGTAAGCAGACTGTTTTTGGCTCTTGCTGTAACAGTCTCTGAAAAGAGCCATTCTTTCTGTCTTTCCTCCACCTTCCTTCCAGAGACATGACCAGTGTTTTCCACAAATGGAGAAGTTTACAGTTCTCCACATTTAGTAGCTCCTGCCAGAAATTTTGTTTTAGTTGCCACAGCAACAACTTAATGGATTTTTAAAGCCCCTGCCACTGGCTGTGCCTCTGCCCTGTTTGTTCTTCCTATGCATTCCTGCAGCACCGTGCGAAGCTGCAGAGGCAGTGACTGAGAGCTCTAATAACCCAGTAATGGATCCAATTATGGCCGCTGGTGCTTCTGTTGAGAATGCATGAATAAGTAAATCTGTGCATAAGGATGAAAGAGCGTGTTTTTAAAGCTGCCTGAGCAGTCTCGAGAAGTGGTGGCCAGGTTGCTCTTGCCAGGCCCTGATGGAGGACAGCAGCTGAGGACTCGGCAGCCACTCAGCTCCCCTCAGGACCATGCTGGCCCACAGGCTATCTAGCTGATGGCTGTTGTCTTACAGGCATGGCCTCACACCACAAGCACTTGTTTGTGCTTCTTCCAGTTGCACTTCAGATGTCTCTGTGGGGCAGCTGGGTGCTGGTGTGTCTACTGACAGAGCCTCTCCCTTGATGGCAGCCCAAACACCATAGATAGCACTCTGTTTTCATCAGTGAGTGTCACTGTGTTCACGTGGCTATGAGGGTTGTGGCTGGGAATGGATTGGGCAGAACAGAAAACGTACTAGCAAACTTTTGCAAGAAATGTTGCATGCTTTGAGCACTGCTCTGTAAGTGCAGGATGGTCCTTGCATCCTCTTCACACCACCAGAAAATCTGCTTCTTCCTGTATCACTGTGTTACCTCCACCATCTACTGACAGAAGAGGCATCCATCATTACCTAGCTGGGACACATGGTGACACACATCTGTGGCATTCTATAAACCAGCAGTTGATCAGACAGGGAAAAGTGCCCTCTTCTGTTCCCAGTTTTCCTTCTTTATCTACCGTTTCCCAACTGATGCATGGAGTGGTAGGAGACTAAATGTCTTTTGGACAGTGTATGGCAGATTTTGAAAAGAAGAAGTCTAGAGCATCATCCATCCCAGAAGAGAGCTGGAGGGCGGGTATCTGAGCAGGAGAGGTTGGCTGCAGAAGACCTTTCAACACCTTTCCTTTTCCCATTCCCTGCATGTCTATGGTGGTAGGAGGAGATAGTCATACTCCAAGATTCAGGCAGTGAAGTCATTTGTAGGCACTAACTCCTACTGTTATGTATATCCAGACATAAATCCTTATGCTTGTTCTAGCTACTCTTCCTCTTCCCATGTCATTGTCCATTTGTCCCAGATCCCAGGGTTGCTCAGCTGCACTGCCTGGGTTTATTTTTCTGGTACTCTCAGAGTGTCTCTCTATGGATTGGGTCAAACTGATTGCCAAGGCCATAGTGGTAATTCCCCAAAGTCAGGCTTCTGTACTTTATGGGCAGAAGTTGGTGAACCTCTTGAGAGAATTATGTCCTGTAAGATACCTAGTGGCCCCTGTAAGCACAAGGGTGATGGTCTCTCATTAGTGTTCAGAAGACAAAGATCTGTGAAAAGGATTCAGGATCAGCATTTTCTGGATTGAAACTACTATTTTCTGAGGAGTTGTTGGGGACCTGCTTTACAGATGAACTAGTGAGGAGTAGGCTGGGAAAGGCTGACAATAGGTCTCTTAGTGGGTGTAGATCTCCCTTTGAAACCTGAGATTCATTTTTATGCATGTTGGTTCTCTATAGCCTTTCTTTCTGAAGTGAGGTCTTGCTTTCCTGCCCTACTGGGGTTTTCAGAATTCACCAGCTCTTGTTAACTGTTGGAAATCTGAACTATTAGGGCAGGAATTACAGTTTGGAAGAAGTCCCTTGTAGTGGTTTGACCCTGCTGGATGCCAGCTGCCCAGCAAAGCCACTCTTTCACTCCCCTCCTCAACTGGACAGGGGAGAGCGAACATAATGAAAACTCATGAGCTGAGATAAGGATGGGGAGAGATCACTCACTGATTATCATCACAAGCAAAACAGACTCAACTTGATGAGATTATTTAATTTATTACAAAGCAAAATCAGAGTAGGATAATGAGAAGTAAAACAAATCCTAAAAACACCTTCCCCCCAACCCTCCCTCCTTCCCATGCTTAACTTTATTCCCGATTTCCTACTTCCGCCCCACCAGAGATGCAGAGAGACAGGAATGGGGGTTATGGTTTCTGCTGCTGTTTCCTCCTCAGGGGAAAGACTCCTTCCCCTGTTCTAATGTGGGGTCTCACCCACAGGAGACAGTCCTCCACAAACTTCTTCAACATGAGTCCTTCCCACAGACCACAGTTCTTCACAGACTGCTCCGGTGTGGGTCCCTTTCCATGGGGTGCCNAAGGCTGACAATAGGTCTCTTAGTGGGTGTAGATCTCCCTTTGAAACCTGAGATTCATTTTTATGCATGTTGGTTCTCTATAGCCTTTCTTTCTGAAGTGAGGTCTTGCTTTCCTGCCCTACTGGGGTTTTCAGAATTCACCAGCTCTTGTTAACTGTTGGAAATCTGAACTATTAGGGCAGGAATTACAGTTTGGAAGAAGTCCCTTGTAGTGGTTTGACCCTGCTGGATGCCAGCTGCCCAGCAAAGCCACTCTTTCACTCCCCTCCTCAACTGGACAGGGGAGAGCGAACATAATGAAAACTCATGAGCTGAGATAAGGATGGGGAGAGATCACTCACTGATTATCATCACAAGCAAAACAGACTCAACTTGATGAGATTATTTAATTTATTACAAAGCAAAATCAGAGTAGGATAATGAGAAGTAAAACAAATCCTAAAAACACCTTCCCCCCAACCCTCCCTCCTTCCCATGCTTAACTTTATTCCCGATTTCCTACTTCCGCCCCACCAGAGATGCAGAGAGACAGGAATGGGGGTTATGGTTTCTGCTGCTGTNTGTTATCATGGAGGCATTACCACCACTTCTGATGGGCTTGGCCTTGGCCAGTAGCATCTTGTAGCAAGCTGGCATTAGCTGTGTCAGACATGAAGGATACTTCTGGCAGCTTCTTACAGAAGCCACCTCCGTAGTGCTCCTGCTACCAAAACCTTGCCATGCAAACCTAATACATTTCTGAAAGCAGTTTCTGGTCAGTGAGCCCATTTCACTTACAGATCTGCCCACATGATCCAGATCCTAAGAAAGTTTAAAGTACTCTACAAAATGAGGTATTCTTTGATATTTGTCTCCCAGACATGAGGGAGGCTGAGAAGAGAGTTAAAGGAGGGCTCATTTCCTCCCTGCTCAGCTGATACTGCCACATAAAGGGAGTGATTCTTTTCCCCCCTCTCCTAACCTCACCTAGCTGTGTCACAGGAGAGTTCATTTCTGTTATGCATCATTAATCTGAGTTTCTAATAGCAGTAAAAGACTCTGAACTTGGTCGACAGAGAAGTTAACAACCAGTTTGCCTGAGCCCTAACACTTGATCATTTAGCCTTGGTTATTAACTGCAGGCAAGGACCAGTTTCTGGGAGATAATTGGGGTCATAAACAATAGCTGTGTAATGGAGAGCATGCCCTAGGAGAAGGACTAAACATACTCGGCTGCAAGAAACTTACTGCCTTTGGACGGCATCCAGGTGCTACCATCAGCCAGCGAGAGAACAGACAGCCAAGTTGTTGCTGTAGGGGAAGAGAGGCCCTTAGTGCTTGGCAGAACGCAGCTATGCATGCACAGGATGGCCCCAAGCTGGAAAGATGCTTGAATGCAGCCTCAGGACGCCTGATAAAACATCTTCAACATCAATCTGGAAGGTGGGGATTGGAGGCCATGTGTCTTTTTGTCCATTTCAGAAACAGGACTCAGCATTTAGGAGTAATAAGTTTTGCAGCCTGAGCTAGGTTTGGTGGTGACAACTGGGTTTTCCAAGTTGAAGGTCCTTCTTGGCCTGCTCTTGGGTGCCTTTTACCTCATGGGGAGAATGTGGAGACCCCTGCTGCAACAGTGGCACCTCGTCAGTGCTGACACCATCCAGAACGTGGTGGAATGTTTGATTTGGGCCCAGGGAGCTCTCTGCCTCCTCCAGATGTGCCAGAGCTCCTGTGAGATGTAGGTGTTACCTGGTGGCCACTCTCTGGGCCAGTGCCCTTCCCAGTACACTGCTCTTCCCAGCCCTCTCCTCAGAGACTGCATGCAGAAGGGCTTCACTGCAGCACCTGGTGCCAGGGCCTCGGTCTATGACTCCTGCTCGATGAATTAAGGAGCAGCTGAATTTTCCTCTTGTGCTGGGGTCTCTGTCGGTGTCTCTTGGTCAGCAACTTGAGGAGTGGCTGAATTTTCCTCTTGTGCTGGGGTCTGTGTTTGGATTGCCTGCTCAACACAGAGAGAGAGGCCAAATTTGCTTCCTCTTGTGCCACAGGTGCCAGGGGTGTGCAGTGCCCCTCTTCCACCAGAGCACCAGGCAAGGCTGGCTGGTTCTCTGGCACAGACAGGCTTGCCCACCCTGCTGCCCCTGCCAGCTGCTTGCTGGGGCCAGGGGCTTCCAGCCCCCCAGCACCTCCTTCTTCTTGCCCGTGGCATCATTAAGGTGCAGGTCAGGAGGTGATTTCCACTTGTATGCTCAAAAGGAGAGCAGGGGATTTGCAGAGGTTGCCTGGCTCCCCCCAGCCAACACCTGCTGGGGCATGCTTGTGCACAGCAGGCATGAAATGCTGAGTGCAGGGGCTCCTAGGCCATTTAGGCTCTATGTTGTTGGAGAATTAAGATTTCTGTGCCTGGAATCCCTCAAAACAGAACTGGCTTTGGTAGGGAAAAAGTCCAGAAAAACACCATTAAGAGCTAGGAGGGTATTTAAATAGAAAAGTTTTTTGTGTGTAGTTTGTAAAATAAAACTCAGTTTCTGACTACTGAGCCCATTAAGAAACCCTGCTGGGAGCACAATATACACAGGGCTTCTCCAAGCCATGACGAGATGTTTTGTTTCAGGGGAAAGCTCATTGGGACTGGAAGATAGCTTGATGGGATTTCTGATGTGGCATCAGCCTCTGATTAGATTCATGTCACTCCAGTCATTCCCTGTATGCATCTGATAGGAAACAAAGGGAGGAAAATAAAGGTGCAAATGAGTTTCTGTAATGATTGCACTAGCCAAGCTAGAGTGTGGCATATTGGGATCTGGAGTTTCAGAAGTTTTATCCTGTCGAGAATGAGGGTAGCATGTGCAGGCATGTGGACCACAAGCTAAGCTGGGCACCCTGATGTGAAAGCTGGGAAGGTACCTGACACGTAGATCCTGCAGCTCTGCAGTGTGGTACTTGAAAGCATCCTTGGATGCTCCCTCATTTTTAAAGGAAGCAATTGTTCTGCCCTGTTGCTCCCCTGTGTGTACAGAACTGCAGAAGAAAATTTAAGGGGAATCTGTAGAGGAGGGTAATGTTGCTCTTCATTTCCCAATAGCAGAAGCGTGACAGCATTGCCAGGCTGGGCTGCATCACAGAGTCAAGACAGTAAATGTCTTAACTTGAAGGCCTGAAAGGCTGCTGTAGGTGTGCAGCTGATTTTTTTCACAGAGCCCTTGTTCTGACAGTCAAGTCTGGCTTTGCTTGGCTTTGCTTCACAACAGGTAGATACCAGAGAAGGGCAGTGATCCAGAGGGTCTTGGATTGTCCAGGCTTTCAGCCTTCTGCAGCACATCGCTATCCCAGTCAGGCATCTGAGAAGATTTTCAGCAATTGTTAAAGCAAATGAGAGCAGAAGTATTAGCAATATTTTTGAAATTGGTCTTACATGAAACCCCTGCTGGGAACTGGGTTGACCAGGCTGAAGGGACATCTTTGAGATAGGGAAGGTCTTGCTGAATACGTAGGCAGTTGTTTGACATTTCCTCTCCCTGTGCAACAGGGATGCACTGCAGGATAGAAACTCTTCAGGAGAACTAAAACCAGAATAGAGAGGGAATCAGGCTCTCTCACTTCACACACTGTGGTTCTAGTACTTTGGGGTCAGCTGGTCTTCTCCAGGCAGTGACAGGGGATATCCCAAGCTAGAGTCAAGACTGGCTCAGGAGAAAGCCAAGAGGGAATACGGGCTCCTCCCTTTCAGATAAAGCACAGCCTGTTTATCAGACCCTGCCATGAGAAGCTGAGAGTGTAGGGCTGATTTGTGGCTGCAAGCAGGAGATGGACAGGAGTCTCTCTTATTCCAGATATTCCTCCAGCTATATGAAGCACTAATTTCAAAGGGAGACTTAGATATCCTAGCATTTCTGAGAGCCAGACTAGACTCTGGCTCCATGACAGGGAGTCCAATTTACCTGCAGCACCAGGGAGAGCCCTTCAGTAACCACCCAGCAGCCAGGTGTGCATAGGATCCCTGCTGCGCTGTATGGATATCTACCCTGGAAAGAGAAAGGACATGAATATGGAAGCGAAGGGAACTGTCACACCTGCGGGTTCATGTTCCTAAGCAGCAGCTCTTTGTCTGTGCAGTGCAGAGGCGGAGGTTTGATGTCTCTTTGGGCAGTGTTAGTGCTATCTCTAATGCATATCTCTATGCATTCAGGGCTGAGACTTCCAGGTGATGGGCTCACTGAGGAAACAACAGGTAGGATCAGCTGGCTCGCTCTGAAGTGACGGGGTGAGGGGACACACAAGAGGTTTGGGTGCAGAGCTAGGGGATGATTTTTGCACTAGAATAGATGTAATAGTCTGAGACATGGATGGGTCCCATCCTTCTCTGTTCAGCCTGGCTGTGGGGGAGGGGTGCTCTGCCTGTTTGCTCCCAGAGGCAGCATACCTGCCCACTCACGACTGCAGTGCTCTCCCTTGTCAGCTGAGATGGGGAACGAGTTTTTGAGACTGGGCCATCAAATACCTTCCACTAGCAGAATAATAAAGGCCTATCCTGCCTGTTCCTGGCATACTGCAGCATGAGCAGGCAAGCATATCTGTACCTCCCCAGTAAATCCCCAGCTCAGCTGCTTCTGTAGCACACAGCTTTTAGCTTAACTGCCTTGTTATCCTTTGGATAGACAGAAAGACCCCTGGATAGCCTCTGGGATGAATGGGTCATTTCTTTGAGTCAGAGGTCAGTTAAAATATGTGCCTTTGCTTTTTGAGCTGCCATTCATTTTTTTCTTCAGTTCCTCCATGTGCCTTGGAGAGGAGTAGGGAACACGTAATCAGAATAAATGGGGAATTTCTGAATATTTCACTGGTGCCAGCCATCCCACTGAAAAGCATCAGCATCCATTGCTCAACTGCTCCAGGAGTGGAAAGAGGAAATGTCTAGACCTGGATCCCTCCCTACTACCAAGGCAGGATATGTTCCCAACTTTACTAGGAGTGTTTTTGGACAAATTCTTGGATATCTCAGCTGTAAAATGCTTAAGTTACAATCATGTGTTTCCAGAGATTAAGAGATTAAGCCTTTGACAATATAATGGCAGAGTACACAAAATATTCATGGCAGTTGGTGAACAAGTAGAGGGGACTTTTGATGCCTGATCTTGACAGCCTAGAGCACCTTCCTGTTAGTTAGTCTCACTCCCATGCTCCTTCCCAAAATGCTGCTGGGACCTAACTTCTTGTGCTTTTTTGATAAATTGTGAATTAGCAATACTGTCATGGGAAGGACTTTTAGCCTCACTGGACAGAGGAGGCTTAACTGAGTCTGCCTTTGTTTAAAATCCACTGGGTAGCACTAGAGCATGGAAGAAAAGTTATTTCTTACATAAGCTTGGATTATGTTATTTACTCCCCATTGTTTGTAAGCGCCTCATGGAACCGTGAAAATGACCTTTATTTCTCTATGGATTTTGTCCTTTTTCACTTTACAAATATTGATTTTTTTTTTCTCCTGTGTCTTCATCAGAGCTGAATTAACAAGACTGTTTAACAAGATCCTCTGATTCATTTGGGGTCTTTTTGTGCCAGGTACTATCACGAGCAGCTGAAAGCAGCTCCGTGAAGAATGTGCAACCACTGCTACAGAATTGACACAGGAATGTGCCCTGAAAAGAGCTGAGCTAGCATGGGTCAAAGAGCAGGCTTAAAAAGATGGTCTCTTCAGCCTGGGCACAAATGCTAGGAAGGGTTATTTGTAAGGAATAAATTTTTCTGTTGGAAAGCTCTCCTCATACCTTTAAAGCATGAGGCCACTGAAAATCGTTGAGTCTGTTGGATTATTCCTGTTCCACCCACAGATCCCCAAGTGGGATCAAGAGTCCGTATTCATGGCAAGAGGTGATTCCTGTCCCTGTGATCCAAAATCTCAGTGTAGCAGTGATGAGATTCCAAAAGGAAAAGGAGCCATTGGTGCAGTTTTATGTGCTCTTTCTTGCCAGGCTTGTGAGAATCAAAGTGTCCCAGGATACCCTGGTTGAAGGAGACTTGGGCTGTTCCTGACAAACTGTTATAGCTATATAAGAGAGATACTTTTGGACTAAAAAAACCAATCACCTCCTGCAGGATGGCAAAGCAAAGGAACAACTATTTTTCAAGAAACAGAAACCCATATCAGGGCAGATCTTGGCTCTGGTATTTGAAAGCACTTAGGAAGTGAGAGGACAAGTTTGTGTTTCTCCTCCAATTAGTATCTCTTCTTGCAAAGTGAAACAGTTCAGCAAAAACAGTGCAAATAGCCACTGCTTGGCCATTTAGTGTTTGTGTGTGTGTGTGTGTGTGTGTGTGTGTGTGTGTGTGTGTGGCTGGCAGTGTCCTTGGGCTGACTCAAGCCTGGTCAAATGCCTTGACCACTGGGTTATTACCTGCTCTGAAGCCAATCTCCCTGAATTCTTTTTTGAGTGAAAGTTTGAAGAATACCATTGTGTTCTTACAAACAGTTTCTGGTTTGGTGGCACAAAACTTCCCATCAAAGAGAGTCAGGAAGCTCCCAACCAAGTAAGCCTCACACTTCCAGAGTGAGAGCACTGGCTGCTTCTCCCCCAAGGCTCAGCTGAGGAAAACAAGCCATTCCATATCACTGTTCATTTACCCTCCTGAACCCTGTCTCTCAGTGCTTCAAGGTAGATGCTTCAGCAGTTAATCCTGCTCCTGGGGCATGTGCAAGGAACAATTAAAGCTCATTGTGCCAGTGAAGAGCCCTGGGGTGAGCTGGGCTGTGGAGACAGCTGCCCCCGTTTTGCTGTGTGCAGCAGCTTCCTGAACAATCCTGTTGCAGAGAGAGACGAGTATGTCTTGCTGATTGCAGAGTTAAAGTTTAAAACTCCAGGGCTAAACTCAATGTGGCATTTCTAGGCTTTTTGCTGGTGGCAGCCGTTGTGGTTTGTAGCATTCGGTGGCAGAGCAGGGCTGGGTAGAGCCCAGCTGCTGAGCCTACAAAGGCTTTTCTAGCAGCTGCAGCATGGGACTGATGGCAGGAGTGAAACACGAGTGTTTGAAGAACACTTTGTAGCACTCCCTTTAACATTTTGCCTGTGACACTGCAGGATCTTGATCTTTGATCCAAAAATGACAAAAAGGACATGAACAGCAGTTCCTTCCTCTCAGACGTAAATGCCTGTTACAGATGTGCCCTGCAAGGTTCAGCTAAGCCTTCTCCAGCAGCAGACAGGCTTGGAAGAATGCAATGTTGGTCACTCTCTGGAGAAGGATCCTGCTAGGTGGTGTACAGGGAGATTTCATTTGTGCCCAGCAGTTCAGACTGGTCTGTGTCTGCTTTAGCTGCTTGTGCTAGATGAGGAGTGTATCACACAAAAGGATGGTCTCAGCTGCAGGATAAACTTGTGTAGTCCCACAACAGCAGGCTGGCATGCATGAGGATGGGGCAAGTTTTCTTCTCACCTTTGTGACTTGTCTGGAAATTGGAAATCTCTCCAGAGATAAACTGGAGGTTGTCATGGTGTCTCCAGTGAGAATGGGAACAGGAATCATATCAGTGCCAGTCATGACAATACAATTTCCTTGTTTAAAGCACTGCACCAAATGTACCTAATTAACCTTCATGACAGCACAGCAATACGAGGAAATAGGGATCATTAACTTCAGCTTTGCTTTACAGAAGGGGAAGAGAAACATCAGTGCCAGCCCCATCCATTTCAAATTGAGGTAGGCTTGAAAAAGTCACAAGGTTAAAAATAACAATAATCCACTTGGGGTTCTCAGAGCACTAAGAGTGCACTTGAATCAAACTTTCAGTTTTTTCTCCAAGAAACATTAGGACTGGAAACTTCTCTCCCATATATGCTTGTTTGTGACTCAACAACCAAGGCTTTCAGAAAATCACACATTCTCAATCACAGTGGGGCAGAGGCAGTAAAGGTCAGAACGACTTGCTCAGTGTTGCTTAAAAATGAGATGGGAAAAGCTGGACTAAACTCTGTGAGTAGCTGACCCTCCACCCCTTGCTTGTTTCTCCAGACCAAACATTTTTCTAGGTGAGGGAACCTGCCTAAATCAACTAGTGGCCACTAAATAGCTGTCAGAGGAGTAATTCAGGTTTGAACTAGTGACCTCACCCCTTCCTCTCACATCTGCTGAGGGACAGACTGATGACACTGTTTATAGCAGGTCTCTGAGCACCCCAGCTGCTTTTTCTGGGGCCCAGCAGGAATGGAAAGATGCAAAACTAGTGCTGCTCCCTGGCACTTCTTGCCTGGCTTGGGGCTGTTTTTATAAGTTAGTAGGAAAGAGCAACTTGCACAAGTCCTTCTTAAAGTAAAGAGTTCACCCTGCCTGTCATATCACCTGCTGGCAGGGGCTGAGGGCAAGAGTAGTGCCTGTGCCACTTGTACTGGGCACCAGCACAGGCTCACATTTTGTCTTTCCGAATGAATGCAGTGCAAAGCCCTGAGGAGTGTCATGGCAGCATAGAAAGTTGTATTTGTTATTACCAGTCTCACTTCTGCCTGACTCATAGATGCTGTTAGGATCAGGTGAGAAGACCTAAGTTTGTCTGGAGCCCCAGAGGGCAGGACCCCTGCTCTGGAAGAGAAGCCAGTGGGGAGTGCAGATGGCAGTGGCCAAGGAGGAGAGTGTGGGGAGACCCCTCTCTTGTGTGGGGTGCCGACCCCAGCCCAGAATGCAAGCATTCATATAGGAGATCCTTTTATTCAACTCTTCTCCTACTTATTCTTCTGTTCTAAGCTGATGTGGGGTGAAGTGAAGCTGAAGGGACCCTTGAAAAGGCCAGGTCATTGATAGAGAGGAAAAAGGGCTCCATAGATTGTGAAGAGCTTTCATGAACAGCATGGGCTTCAGCTGGCTCCAGGGAACCGAGTTGTTCCCCTGCTTAGGCTGTGTGTCTGTCTCTCTATGATTATTTTGTGTGTTTCATCTCTGCTGTCTGTCTTGCTCTTCATCTGGACTCCTCTGTGCCAACAAAATGCTTAGCTCGCTCCATTGTCTGAGAGACTAATTTGCACTGTAAATCTGATGCTTATCTTACATGACAGCTTACTGTGGGGTTTATTGCAATCCTGAAGACAAACTAACCAGGGATGGCTTGAAAGCTTTCAACACATCATCTGGAATATAGAACAAATATGACCCATTTCAGCCTGCTGCGAGGTTAGGGATGTGGCCCCTTGTGGTTGGGGTCACCAGGGATTTATCTTTTTCTGTTCAAATCTATTCAAACCTGAGCATGTTTGGGGTTTGGTTTGGATTTTTATACATTAGGTTGATTGGTTTGGGGGTTTTTTGGTGTGGTACATCTTCTGCTTTGTGTTGGAGCTGTTAGAGTGCTTCTGCAACAGCCTCCCACCCTCCTAGGGCCAGATCTTCCATCCCTTCTCCCTGAGGAGTTTTAAGGACTGTGAGAGCAGCTGCACACCAGGTGCAGGCAGTGTGCAAGCACGGGTGCTCCAGTGCACTGCAGCTTTGTTGTCTCTGCCTAGCTTAATCAGAAAGAACCTTTGTCATTGTCTTGTCTTCATTAGTATTTCCTGACACTTTGTCCAATATGTTCTAGCTCTCTGCTGGCAGAGTAACATCTCCCCTCAATCTCGTCTGCGTTTGCCACCTTCTCTCTGGTCTGTAGGCTGTCCACCTGCAGGCATTCACATACCATGTAAGAGATTCTCACACTAGTGTAGTTCAGATAGCTGGGCAGCTCCAGAGGCATAAATCTTCCTACAGATAGGTTCCAGGTAGCCTAAGATGCAGTTTTACTGGGGGAGAGCCAGGAAGATTATTGCTACTTTGATATAGGTCTTGGTTCTGCAGCTGAGCATGCCAGTAGGTGTTTAATGTCCAGAGCTTCTGCATTGCAGTCCTCTAGGACACAAAGGATCCCGCTTCCTCAGACAGGGGAGCAGGAACACGAGACCTGCCATCCTCGAAGGATAGTGTTTGTTTGGAGGACCACTCTGGTTTTCACCTAGTCCTGCTTTACAGTTGCATAGATTTCTGGACCCCTCAGTTCTTCCTGCCCTCAGACTGCAGACAAAACACAGAAATGGCTCTACTGGATAAGCTCTGTGGAGCAGCTGAGGTCTAGCAGATGAACTGGACAAGGATCCTATGGGTCTCAGTAACATTGAGAGAGAGGAGAGAAAAAAAAACCTCTTGAGAAACTGTTGAGGACTAGGTAAGGAATAGGTTGTATACTAGGAACTGGACACTGGAAACTCTGTACTGGCCCTTCTCCAACTCCATATTGCTGTCCGGGTTATCAGATAGAGGTGTAATTTAAGGCTTATTCCAAGTCATCAAAGCTGGTGAACATCAGACTCCCTGCCCAAAGGAGACCTCTGTTCAGACCGGGAGAATGTATGAATCCAAGGGAGCTCCAAACTCTGCAGAATTTTAGAAGAATCCAGGACAAAAAAATACCTAGGGAAGGATCATCACACCACTGATTCTGGTTTAGGCTTAGGGTTAGGGTTGAGAGTGAAAGAGCCTACAGCTCCAGGCACGCTGTGGCTGGAAAAGACATCCCAAGGCAATCCCAGTAGGGCCCCAACATTGCTGCTCCTACATACTTTTGATCTGCACCACCCATGGTGATGGGGCTAGGATTAGGGTTAGGGTTAGGGTTGAGGGAATCAAAGAGCCTACAGCTCCAGGAACACTGGGGCTGGAATGCCATGGTGATCACAGCAGGGCCCCAACATTGCTGCTCCCACATCTTTCTGATATAGAAACCCATGGTGATGGGTTAGGGCTCATCTTAGGCTAATGGGGAATATTTCAGTACCTTCTGCTGGGCTGTGATAAGCAGGATCAGGATGCTTTCACAAAAAATTGGAGTCTGATAGAGCTTTACTTTATGCAAATACAACAAAACTGCAGTGATTGAACAGCCAGCAATATCCTTCTGTCCGCTCCACCTAACAACAAGATGCTCCAATGAATAAAGCCATGGGAGCTTCCATCCTTCAGGAGAAGATCTAACAAAGCTGTAGGATAACCAAACGTGTGCCAGCATCATTCTCAAGTAACTGTGCTATTTAGCTTTTTACAGACCTAACTCATGTTCTGCCTTTTTTTAACATTTTTTGTCTGCATTTTTTTACTGCTGCTCACCTTGTGACACATTGGGGGAAAAAAAAGCACAACCTATAAACATTTAGGTTTTCTGGTCCTGTGACAAACCTTGTTGTCCATCTAAAAATTATTCCCACTTAGCACCATTTGCATTTGCAGAAGCACAAAGATTCACCACTTTGCTGTCTTTGTAACAGAGCCGGAAATACAACATTCATTACCCCAGGTGAAGCTATTTTCTTACACTGTGAGGTCAGAGGCATTATTTCTTGCTGGAGAATTAGGAATATTAACAGGTAGGGTGGACTCGCCACTTTCTGAACTGAATCACCCTCCCAGAATGGACACTTGAATGGATTTGACATCACCTGCCCACCAACTCTACTTTTGTGGGTGTTGCCACTTGTGTTTGAACACAGCACAAGCTACAGTGGCAAAATAAAAGTAGAAAATTAATTCTCATAGTTAGACCTGCAAACCTTCCACACCAGCTCCCTGTAGACTTCAGAGTGAACACACTGCTTTTTTTTCCTGCCGGGATTGCTTTATTATGTTTTTGCAGTTATTAGTAACTCATCTCATCTACAGAACTGGCAGTGAATCAAAAGTCACAGTATCCAAAATACCTTGCCCCACAAAAAGAGCAGCTCTTGCATTGCTGCCTGCACACTGCATTGTTAGCTGATGCAAAAGGAGAAGGTTGTGTGCAGGCCAGCAGGAGAGTTGTCAGGTTTGAATTCTGTGAGTAGCAGTCAAGATTCAGCCCTTTCCCAAGAAGTGGTGAGCTGTGAGCGTTATGTCTGCAGTGTTGTGGGCAGGTGTGATGGCAGCTTGGGTGGGTATATCATGCTGGCCTTGATCCAGCTGGCACAGGTAAACCAGCAGTGACACAGTGTAGTAACTTAAGCACTGTCTTAACACTATTAAATACGTAGCTGAGATCTCTGGAGGGCTTGTACAACCCGAGGTGACGTTTCTGTCACTGTATCTTTACTGCAGTTTGCTATCTCTGCTCACTCAATTACAGCTCTCGCAGATAAGTCTGTGCTGTGCCTCAGTTCTGCATCTGACATGAGCCCAAACCTGCTTCCAAACAGATGCTTCTGAGGATCTGCAGGCCACACAAACGTCAGCTGTTGCTGTCTGCAGTTCGTGCCTCCTGTGCTGGCATTAGTCTTTGTGATTTACTGGCATTAGCCAACACACACAGGACTGGGATTACATCTCTTGTAAAGTGGGATTTGCTTTGCACTGCAGCACGAAGGCTTGCAAGTGTGGGGCTGTAACTGACCTGCCTTCTTCTCTTCTCTGTCACACAGGCAATTCTGCTCCCACTCCTACCCTCCCAAAGTCCTTTCCTGCTATGCTGTAGGCCTGGGATCGCCTTGGTTCCTCCTTCAGGCACCAAGAGATCTCGGGCTGCAAGGCAAGGCATTATGCATATAAGAGCATGTGCCGTGGTTGACAGTCCTGGGCTGGAAGAGGTGCCCAGGGAGAAGGTCTCCAGCATGACCACTTCTGACGTTCCCTTTTTCTCTCTCCCCACAGATGCCAGCAAGGACCACCCACAGCAGCAGGCAGGAGTCATCTGGAGAGTGACAGGCGGCCTGTTCAATATCACCCGGGGAGCCGTGGGGGCCACACTGGGAGGAGTTGCCTGGGTGGGCAGCAAGAGTCTGGAGCTCACCAAAACAGCTGTGACCAGTGTCCCCGCTGCTGGCGTTGGACTGGTGAAGGGCAGCGTGTCGGCAGTGACCGGCGGTGTCGGAGCTGTGGGCAGTGCAGTTGCCAGCAAAGTCCCTTTCACTGCAAAGAAGAAGGACAAGGCTGACTAATCCCTGTCACAGCTCCCTTCCAAAAGATCAACCTGCCCATACTCTCCCCCTACCCTGCACCTCTTTGAGTTGGAACCAGCCGCTTCAGGGAGGGTCGAGCACCCGAGCAGACTCTGGCTGCAGCCTGCTCAGCACCGCCTGCCTGGCTCAGAGCTCACAGAGCCACTGTCAATGCCTTTCACTCCCATCACCTACTGGGAACCATCTTTACTCTAAGGACTTTAAAGGCGCAGTTGTCTCTGTCTTGTAGTTTCCTTCCTTCCTTCTTGCTGTTGTAATTATGGAGGGATGGGAGAAGGCATCGGGCTCCATCTGCCTAGAGGTGAGGAGAGTAACAGGGATGGGGGGAACTATGCCTGGCTTGAAGTGTGGGTTGTGTAGTCAAATTCAACTTCAGCTGGGAAGACAGCCTCTGAAACACCCTTTCCCTTTGCTCTGGGAGGTGTGTTTGGGAGGTGTGCCTGGCAGAGAACTGTAGAATCCCATTGACACAAAGGAGAGATACTGTGAAGAGGGGGAAGCCTCCCTCCTGCCCTGCACCTCTTACCTTTTCTTCGCAGGGCCCATCCCCACAAGCTGCTCCTAATCACTTACTCTCTGGCTGAATTGCACCCTTCAGAGAGGGAACCCTCAAGCTCAGCAGAGCAGCTCTGGGGATGATTCCATGCCAGAGTATGACACATCCCAGACCATCAACTTCTGCACAGATTTTCTTGGTGAGAGGGAGGAATACGAAAGCTGCTGTACGTTCCCATTTGGGGAAGGATCTGACAGTGGCACTTGCCAGGCCTCTGTGATATTGCAGTACAGGCAGTGATGTTCCACAGAGAGACCAGGCTTTTTGTTTGACCCTTGAAGTCATTCCAGTATCCCTGTCTGCAACAAGGGCATTTTGTCTCTTGGCCACACTCACACTCCACAAACATCAGTAGTAAGCAGGAGCAAGTGCGTTCCCAAATGCCACCCAAATTCTGCTGCAGGGATGGAGGGGAGGCCGAAAGTGTTGCTCTCGCCATGACTCAGCACCCCAGGAGTGGTGGCCTGGGTGTGAGTGGGCTGCGCCATGTTGGAGAGCACTTCCCAGGGGGCTGAGTGTGCTCCAACAGCAGCCAGCCTGCACAGGGCACCAGCAACTCCTCCTCTGCACGCTGCTCCTGGGGCCCCAGTCCAGCTCCTCGAAATGACCATGTTGCACTAAATAGCCCACCTATAGTCGTAGTGCCGCAGAAACCCAGACACCTGCATCCATCTGGGAGTCACAGCCATCCTCAGCCTGGCCTGTGATGCTCAAGGGGCCATGTGGCATTGCGCACACACACACACACACACACAAACGTGCGCTCACTCACTCACTGACTCACTCACTCACTCACTCCAAGGTCCTCTGTAATTCTTGGGAAGAGGAAAGCCACAGGCTCCACCATTAACTCCTCTGCTCCTGGCTTTGGCAGGTGATCTGCCTAGGTCTGTAGGTGTTGGATGCATAGGCAAGCAAAGCAGTGCTTGTGCTGTATTTTATAAATATGCATCTGTGTTAGCGTGGGTGTGTACTCGTCAGCCCACAGGCACGTGTTCAGCCAGGGAAACAAACCTGTGCCACTGCTGCAGAGGAGTTTACAGAGTCATCTTTGGCACTTTCAGCATACAGTTTTTATATAGGATCCTGGTCAAAAGAAAAATCATGTTTTAGAGGATGTTTTGCCCTCTGTTGCCCAAGAGCATAGTTTATTGAAACCAAAGGAATGTGAAAAATTCCCTTTCTCCCGTCTGTGCTGTTTGTTTTCTCTCAGCCCTATCTTTTGGACATTGAAGCCAATTTTCTTGATCTTCATTTCCCCTTGGAGGTCGTTGCACTTCCTGGCTGCTCTCTTGTGCTTAGGACATAGACATCAGGGAATATTTAAGTACAACACACATACACCCCCACCACCATTTTTGCTGAATGTTCCTGGGCTTGTGACGTAGTTTTCATTCTGACCTGTATTAAATCCACATTTTGGGACATATGTTGCTGTGTCCCTGTGATTATCATGCTGGTGTTAGTCTCCATAGCCTTGTTAGGTAGCCCCTACTGTTTTCAATGGTAAGAAGCTGCTCATCTCCACAGTTTGTTACTCTTGACAGCATGAGAGAGGTTTAACTTACATCTTTGTTTCTGAAGAGGAAGCAGCATTTGGTAGGTGTGTGCATTTCCTCTCCTTTGTTCTGGTGAAGGCCTAGTTGACCCAGACATGTCAGTTTTGTCTCTGAAGGCAGCAGCTTCACAGAAAGATCAGGCCTTGATGTGTGCCTGTACTTTGCTGGGATGCTCGTGGCTGTTGGCAAGGCCAGAAGAAGTCTTGTCTGTTCTCCCTTTGTCTCAAACAACGCCCTGCAAAGCAGGAAGACCGTTTGCACTGCATGGACCTCTGCTCACTGCTCTCCCTGAGCACATCTCATCTCTTATTCCAGATCACAGACTGCTCCTGAAGCAAGCTCTAGCCCCAAAGCTAAAAGCTGCTTGTATGTAACTAGCTGTGTTGTGACCAACCCTCTGAGAAAGATAGCTTCTGGCCAATTGGGACAGAAGAGTCTTCTTCCTAAAAGTCTCTCCCAGATCTTGGACAGGAGAAGATAGAATCCAAGAACCTTCAGCAGCCAGCCCTGGGTGGATGGTGGGAGGCTGATCATGCTTTTGGCTAAATAGTGTCTCACACGGGCTCTTGCTGGGAGAGGCAGTACATCCTGCCCAAGCTGTTGTCTGTAGGCACTGTGTGTACAGATGCAAATGGGACAAAGGCGATGTAAGGAAGGCCGTGGGGGCCCTGAGGGTTTCCCATCTTTTTATTTCTTCTCTTCTATGCATCCCTGCAGTAAATGGAGTAAAGCTTACTATTTGTCTGGAACTGCCATTTCCTTGCAGGATGGCCTGGAGAAGAAGAGATGAGCTGGAGAGAACTCACAGCCTAAATCGCTGTTCTTACAGCCCAGCTAAAGGAGAGCTCAGGGACCAGGAGTAGCAAAAGAGATCAAATTAGCAGGCAGGGGTAGAAGATTAAATCTACTCCAAAAACAAGGCCTCACACTGCTAAAAAGGCATTCAGGAATAAGTAACTCTCCAGGACTCAAAGGCTTTAATAAAGTCTGTGCTAGGCCTGCTCAGTTCACCATGGTGACCCGGTCCCAGCCTGCTTTTCTGGGCATTCACAGTGCAAGAGCAGAGGGAAAACAGGGTCAGTCTTCCCAGTCTAAAAGTAAAGATGCCTTCTGACAGCTTTGGTTACAGGACAATGGGATCTGGATTGGATGGGGAAGCTGTTGGCTCTTGTCAGATGCTCCATCTTTCCTCCTCCCCCACTACAGAGACTCCAGCCACCTGGGCCACCAGTGCAGCCCTTCTCTCACTGCCCACTCATGGTACGTAGGGCAAAAAACTCTGTTGTGCATAAATCCCTGGCTACCAGATGGGGTAGCTTGGTACAAAATAGGAGTGGGTGGCATTGGGGTAGAGGGAAGGATTAAAGGGAGTTGGTACATAGAAGATGAGGAGAGAGTGGTGTGACAGGAGGAGTTGAGGAGCGGGGGAACAAGAAAACGGGGAGCATGGAGGGAATTTGTTTCTTAAGACAAGCTTTGAGTCAGAAGATGAACACAATGGAATTTGCCCTAGGGAAGAGCACAGAAAGGGGAGTAGGTCAATGTGGGTTTTGTGGTCAATGTGTGGAACTTTGGCTTGTGCCCTGCTTCCATAGTAATGATGATTGCTAGCGATTTCTGTTTAGATAGATCAATGGATGGTTGAAGCATCAGATCAGCTCCCTTCTTATCACCTCCCTTCCCAAATCTCTCCCTAGGTTTTTGTCATGATCTCCCCATGATGGGGCTGGGTCTCCCCCACAGTGGAGGTGGGATGTGGCCCTATTCACAGCCCTGTGTCCCACCTTGCCTGGCTGTTCCCTGTAGCCAACGAACATGTCCTGGCTGAAAGGAGACCCACAGGCACATCCTCTTCTCCCTTTTCCCTGTCCTTAGTCGCATTATCCTTCACTTTTTTATCCCTCCCTTAGCTTTTGGTCTTGCCCATGGATAGAGCTCCCCAAAGCTTTTGCTGAGCCCTTCATTAAACATCCACATTCGCAGTGTCTGGGAGGGCAGAGGGTGACTGCCCCCGCAGCTCCCCTGGCTGGGAGAGAAGTGCATGTCTTCCACCCCTCTCTGTCCCATTGTGTTTTGTGTGTGGAAAATTTTAACCCACTTCTTTTTCTCTGGATTCCCTTGTTGGCTCTTGTCCCTGTGGGTGGGTCATTTCCATGTCTCCATTGCAAAGTCATCCTTGTAAAAACAACAGCATGAGTGGGAATATGGAGATGGTTAGAGAGAGCTGCAGAGCCAGGGTCCAACTCTGCTTCTCTAGGAGCTGAGGAGGCCTTTGGCAACCCAAAACTGCAGCCACACGGTCCCGTGCACAGTGCTGGGCTCCAGAGAACACTTTTGTTCTTTATCATTTCATTGTCTGTAATTGGTTTCCTACTGAATTTGTTTGCTTGGTTTGTTTTGCAGTGTGTTTCTGGGAATATTCTGCATCTCTGTATTTTAATTACAGTAAAATTTGAGGATAAAAACCTTGATTATGCTGGCTGTTGTTTCCAGTGGGGGGAAATGAGGAGAGGAAGCACAGTTGAAGGAAGATGTTAGAGATTCCTTGGGAAATTAGATCTCTCCCCTAAGGGCTCTAGATGAGGCACCAAGCAAGGCTGAATCTCCATCCCTGCTTAAACTAGGACATAGCTTTCAACCGCGGTTCAAAAGCCATTTTGCTGCAGGCGCCTTTCCTGATTGGAATGGTAAGAACAGTTTAGATAAGACTTCTAAACTCAATTTTTTGTGTTGGTTTAAAGACCAGTGCATAAGAGGGCTTTCAGGCTGGGGACAGCTGGCCTGTCCCTGAAAGTGGGATCTCAGCAGCTGAAGATGGGATATTTTGCCTCTACAGCCGCTGTTCCTTCAGGCAGGTTTGCATAGCCACTTTTCCCAGCTGAGGAAGCAAATTCTCCTCACAGCAGCCTGCTCCTTCCGCAGGAGGTAGCGGTTTGACATCCCTCCCCAGAGCTGCAGCGAGCCCCGTGGGGCAGCCTGACCCTCTGCTGGCTGGCAGTGTTGGTGCTGGGGGGCACAGCCAGCAACCCCAGCCACCTCATCTGCTCCAAGGGCACTTAACCCAGGGCAGAGCCACGCAGCGCTCCCGGGAATGCACAGCCCTCAGGGAGGATTGCAGCCCAGCGGCCGGGCAGTGCTGGATCAGGCACAAGACAGGGTGTCCCTTTTACTGGGTCGAGGCCAGGAGCCAACAGCTCAGCATTTGTTAAGTGCTGACAAAAGGATTAATTTAGTAACTAATAACAGGGCAATCAAGCAATTTATTTTGTTGGCACTTTGCTGCCAGCTGCTTGGGAAGAGCAGCACACAGCGCACCAGTAAGGCTGTCTGCAGCCACCTCTGCCACCTGCCCCATTCCTCCATCCTTGCTTGCAGACACAGCCAGGCAGTGTAGCTTGGGAGGCACCAAGCCGGTGGCAGGAGCAGGTTTGGCAGTGACAGGGAGGTGAAGACACGTGGGGACACAGTCTCTTCCAGGGACTGCCCCTATGCCCACTGTGGAGAGGTACATGAGGGAAGTGCCCATCCCCCAGCAAGTGCATGGTGTCCCCCCCATTCCTCCTCACAGAGCTGGAGCCATCCATGTAGCCTTGCAGACAGCACAGATGAATTACAGGTGCTGGAGCCGTGAGCCCTGAGGAGAAGCTATCAGGTACATCACAGCTTCTCACCTTTCCTGCAGCCCAGCTGGTTTGCCACATTAAGCCAAATTGCAAAACACCACTAACAAGCTGCCCCTCCAGAGGTCTTTTAAGGGGTGAAAGGATGGTGCAAAATCACCTGCAGTTACAGCTTTACCCTGTCTCACTCAGGCAGCGTGTCCCATCCTCCTGTGTGCAATTGCAGCACCCAGTCCTCTCCCAGGTAAGAGTGGGGCAAAAGCTGGTGGGCAGCAGAGCTTGGAAGAGACCTTTGGAGAGAAGACCTGCCCAGGTAGGTGGGCTGTGGGTGGCTCAGACCCCTCTGGGCCAGGAGTGGGCCCAAAGCTGGGAGTGTGCAGCTGTGAGTAGATGTCACAAGTTGTGGTCGCATCTCTCTGTGGGTCCCTGCCCTGCCTGGCTCCAGGAGCAATGGGGAAACTGCTGGGGCATTGTTTTCCTCTGTACCCTGGGGACTGTCCCCGGTGGCTTCCCTTCTGCAGCTGCTTGTGGTCTGCAGGACATGTCTCAAGGACTGGACTGTTTGGACTCTCCCAGCTAGGTTGGAGGAGCTGGCCAGCTGTTCCATGAGACAGGGATCAAGCAGACCAGCAATGTCGTGTGTAAGTCTTTCAATGTTCCTGCCCTGCATGTCTGGCTCCCCCATTCAGCAGCTTTCTGACCTGCCCAGCCCACAGGCCCAGGTGTCTTGCAGGCAGCTCATGAACTTGTGTATTGCCAGGATCATCTTGTTCATTCATTTTCATTCTGGCAGTTTCATGAGCTGCACCAGAGCACTTTCCCTGTCCTCCAGGGCATGCCAACACTGGCACCAGCACTGTCAGACATGGTGGGGGGCAGCCTGATGGGGCTGGGTTCACTGTGCTGGTGCCATTAGCACGCTGGAGTCAGGCACTTCAGCAATTCCCACACCCCCATGCAGACCAAGAAGCTTTCAGGCAAGTAAATAACCACGAGTTCTTGCTTTTAGCTTAACTGCCTGCATTTTGACACACTTCAGATGCAAATGTGCACATATCCGAGGAGGTGGCTGCAGCTCCCTGCTGCCCTGGGTGCTGTGGTGTCTGCTCCCCCAGCCTTGCCCCACCCGCTCCCAGCCTTGCAGGAGGCGGGCAGACCAGGAAATGCTGCTGTTCACCTGGTGGTGCATCCACCTCAGTATACTTGCTGAGGTCTTTCAGTTGAAGTTCAGCCCCAGGTTAGTTTTATTGCACTTTTATTTACAGAAAACACAGAAATAAAGCATTAAATGTGTTGGGCTTTTACCAAACCACCCAATCACTTTTTTCCCTTTTTTTTTTTTGTGGGATTTTGGCACAAAGAAATATCACAGGTGTTACCAAACAACCATGTAGGAGCAGCTGACCAACTGCCCAGCCCAATAACAGGACTTAAACAGACAGACATGTCGCACTGAGATCAAAAACAAGGAGGTCGTTCCACTTTTAGCTTCCAGTCTAACCTGCTCATTGGGGGCAGAGGGAGTTATTCTGAAGGGGATGACACCATTCATAAATTATATTTATATTTACCTCTTACATTGTAAAAGTAAACAGTGCAAAAGTACAGTACCCCAGATACCCTTCGGTTTGGAAAGCTTGAAGGTTGCTTTATACATTTTGTGTGGTTTGTAAACATTGTTACCCATCCAGAGTTCTAGCTCTTGCTTGGGAGACCCAACTCCTCCTGGCATCCAAAATGTATTGAGGGGCAGCAGTCACTTCCCCTGGACTCCGCCATTGAGATTCCTGCTCAAGGTTTAGTGCAAATTTTGGAGAGAAAAAGACAAGAGAGAGAAAGAGGGGGAAACAAAATGAAAGAAAATAAAATAAGGCATCAGTTAGAAACAGTCCTCATCAAAACCAGGCCCCTTGAGGCTGCCTTAGGAGAAGGGAAGGAAGTCTCTCTCCTCCACCAGGCTGATGGAGAGGTTCTTCAGCTCCTCCTCGGAGCCAGCAGTTTTGTAGCCGAGCTGTGCCAGCACCTGCTGGCAGGCGTGCTGGGTGAACGCCACGATCTCGTAGGACAGCCGGAAGCGCCACTTCTCCGCCGTTGCCGCCGAGTTGCGCACCGTCCCGTACTTGTGTTTGGAGGAGGACCTGTCTCCTCGGGTGTTGTTCTGTATCCAGCGCTCGACGTTGCTGTCCATGGGGATGCCCAGGAAATCGTAGATCTCCTCAGTCTTTTTCATGGGGTTCCTGGCCAGGTCTTCGTACCGCACCAGCATGTACTTGCCCTTGAGCCACGGTGGCCGGTTGAGGCCAGTGGACACAGAGTTCCAGAAGTCCTCGCACACTGTGGTGAGCTGGGTCACGTCCAGGTTGTACGGCTTCCTGCCAGTGCCATCCCAGATCCTCCACAGCCTGTAGGTGTCTCGGAAGGTCTCACTCCGGGATGCCAGGATCCCCCGGGGGTCCCTCACCAGCTGGATGACCTTCAAGTTCAGCCGCGGGTCCTCCACCAGGGCCCGGAGGTCGCTGACCTCGGGCACCCGTACGGTTTTGATGGCCACGTGGCCGTGCTCTCTGCAGGACTCCGTGGCCAGCGTCAGGTTTAAGGTCCCACACTTCTTCACGCAGTCTCCTTCTTCCAAGTGGAGATCCACAGCTCCCAGGGACTCACATACAGGTGGTGAGCACAGGGCCTTGCTGGCTCCTCTGCGGAAGAGGCGGTCGGTGGTGTGGTTGATGGGCTGGGGTTTGATGTAGTTCTCCAGGAAGTAGAGGTCGCAGTCATACAGGCTCCTCAGCAGGTCTCGGCTGGCCCCCAGCATGACCCGCCTGTCTGTTGTACTCTTGCTCTGGGTCAGTTTTGGGATCAGGGTGTACTGGACGTGGTAGAGGGGCTCAAATAAATAGAAGACATCGAAGTGCTGGTTGAACAGCTGCCCGACAAATGAGGAGCCGCTGCGGGTGGTGGCGAGGATGAGAACGTGCGTCTTCCTGGAGAGGTTATATGGGAAAGTGGGATTCTCATCACACAGCCTGTCGGCCACATCAGTGTCCTGGCTCAGGCTGCAGTTCACAGGATTAGGGATGGGGCAGCTGTGGAAGGACTTGGCAGTGAAGGTCCGGATTGCTGTGTACTGGATTGCAATGGATGCCAAGGCTAGGAGGAGTACAGCCTTCCAGGAACATTGCATGGCTGGTCACCTTCATGGAGCTTCTTCGCAGGTCGTCTTGGTGTCTGCAACCCAACAGAGAAGTCAGAGGTTGAGCATGGACTACCAAGTATCCAGCTGATGCAGGTACCAACAAATGCCCTCCCAATGTATGTCCATCAGTCATAACCATGTGAATCCCAGTCATACACTGCAGAGCCCTGTTTCAGACAAGAAGAGTAACAGGCAGAGGCTGGCAAGCCTGGAGAAACATGTCCAGCCAGAACTTCAGCTCTGTTCCTTCCAGGCTGGGGGTGTACATAAATCCTGTGCCCCATGGCTCACCCCATGCCCTGAAACCCAGGCAGGGGGATGTTAGAACCTGGAGGTGACACTCCATGTGTCTCCATCCAGCTGCTGCAAACCCTCTTCCCCAGTTGCCTTGTGAGTCACTTGTCACCCCACCAGCCAGTGCCTTTAACCCCAGTGCAGGAGCTGTGGCAGGGAAAGGTCAGGGGATGATGCTATCTTCTCTCCATCCTTTCTGTCCAGCTGTCAGGATAAAGCATGGCCCATCCAGGCCAACAGCCTCCTGCTTGGGAGAGTGGCAATGTCTCTCCTGGAGCTGCAAACCTCTTTGCACAGAGGTCCAACAGCCAGCTCAGTCTGTCAGCCTCTGGGGACGAGCACAGTCAGAGCTGTGCCCTCAGCAATGAGCTCGTGGGGCTGGTGAGATCCTGCTCCACTCTGGGATTCAGGGCTCTCCTATTCTGAGCACCAGAGGGGAAAAACAATACTACAAAGGAGGAAGCATGAGAAACTACATCTCTTCCATACTCTATTGCCAACAAGGCAGTAGCAGAAGCCCTTGGCACCAGGGATGGGTGCAAGAAAGAGTGGGGATGTAGTTGCACAGGACAATTTCAGTGGTGCTAGCCCTGCCTTGCTGCTGCCCACACATCGGCAAGGGTAGGGGAAACTGAGCAGAACCCTTGGATGGGATGCTCAGGGGGGAATACCTGTCATGCCTGGGGAGCTGCCACATTGCTGGGAGGGGATGTAACTGTGGTGGTGCTTCAATATTCCCCCCTGTTTACTGACCAAATAACATTCATAGACTGCCTGCTGCTCTCCGAAGCACAGACATTTCACATCCACATACTATATCTCCCAGGGGGGTGGTGGGGCTGGGAGGCAGGAGATAGAAGAGGCATCCCAGAAACTCCAAACAAGCTAAAACACCTGTGTGTGGGAGACACACCAGTATTAGAAATGGTTTTGAAGCTCCCCTGCACCCACCTTCCCTTTCCCATCTTCCTTCCATGTCCCCCCTCCTGCAGTGTGGTACATTCACCTGCACATCCACCTCAGGCAAACCAAGGGGACAGACCCAAGTGTCTCTGCTCCTCGCCCCGCAGAGCCCACTGTATCATCGCTGCCATTGCTTCCTCTTCCCTGCTCTCTGTGGGTCCCCAGGGAGAACAATGTGCTGGCCCCAAGCTCATGGTGAGTGCCTGGTCCCCTGCTCAGCCCCAGCACACGGGTCACTGTGGGTGGGACTGTCAGAGCCACTGCTGTTGTTGCTTGGACAAGGTCTCTGAGGGAGACCAGTGGGCCAGTGATGGATTTCAGCATATGAGGGCAGTTCTAACCCAGAACACACTGAAATCCCTGAAGGGCTTGGGACAGTGCAATGCTCCTGGTGTGTGGTCCCTGCAGAGCCCATAGCAGCTGGCATGGTGTGTTGTTCCCATATCCTCAATGTGTTCCACTCCCCAGGGAGACCCTGTCACCCAGAAAGTGACACCAGGAGGGCAGCTCAGACCTGCAGGTAAGTAAAAAAACAGCTTGCTTTTTTTTTAATTAATATTTTTATTATTTACTTTTGCTCCAGCTGATTTGTGGAGGCAGGAAGATGTAGGAACTATCAACTCCAGAGACCTCTCACTAGGAGCAGGGGTTTAGAGCAGGGCCCCAGGACAGGGGATCTGGCACAGCTGCTGCAGGCAACCCCTCAACAGCATTCCCTGTGTCTGTGCACTAAGAGCTGTGCTTTAGACCAAAAATGATGCTTTGAATACAGGTTGCTTTCACCTGGACTGCTGCCTGCCAAGGATTGTGGCACACAGCTGGAGGACCAAAGTCACAGATGCTTGGCTATTGCTGCTGCTGGATTGGGGTTACCCACCCTGCAAAGGGGAAACCCAGCCCCAGTGTCCACACTGGATATTGTATCCCTTGGACGTAGTGCTTTTCCAGGTCTGCTAAGGCAGAACAGGACAGGAGAGTCCCTGCTGGCATCTCCTGGCCCAGGTGTCTTCTGCATGCTGCCTAGTGGAAGCTGCAGTGAGAATGCTTTCCTGCTCTCTAGTGATGGCCAACCACACTGCATCCCTCACACACAACCTCAACTCCTACTCTTTACTTCATTGCTGATGGATGCTGGAGCAGATGTGACTCAGATTGTTCTGATTGTAGCAGAAACCTGCTGCCGGCTCCCCAGAAAAGGCAAACCAGAGACCAGATGCCTTCTTGGTCCCAGTTCCCACCAGATCACTCACTGGCTGTGAGCATTTCAGGTTCTCCACCCACACCAACCCATTCCCCTTTGCAATGTCTCAAGTGGCGGTGGGGGTGGGGGGAGGAATGGGACAGTGATTCACCTCCTTGACTGAGCAAGTGCTAAATCACAGCTCAGCTTCAGCTTTGGCTGCCCCTTGACACCCTTGGCGTGTGCCCTGCCCATCTGCTGAGCTGCAACCAGGGAGGGGAAGGTTTTGGGAGAAGGCCTCCCTCCCTGATGTCTCATCTGTGGCCTTTAAAGGCAGCCAGAGCCTCCTCTCACCTTCCAGCTGGCTCTCCTGCCTCCTCTCATCACTGCCTGTCCCTAAGGGGCTCCAGTTCCTGTTCAATCCGGCCCTGGGCTCCAGGGGCAGTGGTGACTGGGTACTCTGGAGGAGCTCCTGGGGCAGCAGAAGCACATGGCACCTGGGAGCTGCCAGGACAACTGAGGATCACTTTTACTCCCAATGCCTCTTGTTCATCTGTCAGGCAGAGCCAGGCTGGTGTGAAAACCTGCCAAGGAGGAGCTGTGCCGGGCTCCACACAGCTCGGAGCAGGCAGGCTGAGCAGCGGCTGCGGCCCACATGCCCCAGGAGGATGTGTCCCGCACACAGGCACAGCAGGACAGCCGCTCGCGCTCCCATTCCTGCCCCGAGGAACCTTGTTCTGAAATTGGCCTGTTCCTCTTCAGGCACTGATACCCAGGGCCTGCAGTTCAGACAGCAGCTGGAGAGAGGGCCATGCCCACGTGGGGCTGCATCTGAGAGTCCTGTGTGAGGCACGGATTGTTTTGGCTCCTCAGCCCCAGACCATGGGAGTTATCTGAAACGCTGGCCTCGTAGATGTTTCTGTGCTAGAAGTGTTCTCAGTCAAAATCACCCTCTGCTCTGTCTCCAGCTCAGCTCCACAAAAGACGATGAGCAAATGCAGCCCAAGGGTGGAAGCTGAGTTCAGTGTGTCCCTCCAGGCAGCTGGGACTCTGAGATGGAGCACGGGGTGGGGGCACATCACTCACACCTTCCAGCCCCCGGCACTGCTGGTGCTGCAAGGGGCCTGCCAGAAGGCACGTGGGCTCTTTCTGCACTGCGCTGGGGCCAGCACTGCCCCTTTCCTACCCTAACCCCCTTGTGGTCACAGCACGCCAGACTGCACTCTGCTGCCTTGCCTGCAATTCTGTCCAGCTGCCTGCAGTCACACTGGGACCAGGCTGTCCACAAGGGATACACAGCATCCGGCAAGCGGCTCTAAGTGCAGCAGGAGGCCAGCCAGTGCCTGGCACAGGGACAGGAGCATTGTCTGTGGGAAGAAGAAGGTGCTGAGCCTTTCCTCTCCCCTGCTCCACTTCCCGCAGCCTTGAGCCTGGAGGAAGGGAGAGGATGGGCGCAGGCAGTGCAACCTCCCCCACCCTGTGCACCTGCCAACAGCAGCGGATGCGTAATCACCTGCCTTCCTCTTCCTCCTCCTCCTCCTCTGACTCCCAGCACTGCTCCGAGGGAGATGAGCAGGCGAGAAGCCAGCAAGACAGCCCAGGAGCGCTGGGGAGATTGGAGGTGATGAATTAAGCTGAATGGCATCTGTGAGTCACCGGTGCGGGGAGCAGCAAATGCGGCCGGCCAGCCATTGTGCAGCAGAGAGCGGGGCTCCTGTTTTGGGGATGGTCTTCCCAGGTTTGATGGGAATGACCTGCTTTTGGAGCCATGCAGCCAGGCCATGCCACTGAAGGCTGCACTGGCAACTGAATTCAGGTGCTGCCGGGCAGGCTGGAGTCTGCGGGGACGTTGCAGGGGTCAGTAGGACTCACAGGTCTTCTCCCCTCCAAAGGCAGCCAGGTGTTACACAGGGCAGTGCCTCACAGCACTGTGGCACTCTCATCCTCATGGGGAGCTCCCACAGCATCTCCACATTGGCAGCTGCCCTGACTCCTGCCCCAAGCCTTCCTTGAAGGTTCCCTTGCTCCCCAGAGGTGGCCGTGTTCAGGCAACTCAGGGGTGATGGCAGCTTTAGGCAGGAGCCCTTGCAGTTACCGATACTGTCATTGCTGTCCCCAAGGCTCTCTCACAGGGCAGTCCAAAAAACCTGCTCTTTTTGGTTGCCTTCCAGGCTGTCCCCCTCTCTCAACAGCTCCCCAGAAGTTGTACCCTCAACCTGGCTGGGCTCATCCTGAGCTCCCTTGCCACTGCCAGGGAAACCTCTCTGCTTCCCTATGGCAGGGAGGAAGGGAAAAGGGAGTGGAAGAAGGTGTGAGAGTCTGTGTAACACAGGTGCCTGCTCCAGCCTTGGTAAAAGCCCTGGCACAACGATGATGCACTAGAGGAGTGCCTGCGCCTCGCCAGTCCTTCCTGCAGGCCTGCCTGGTGCCAGTCCAGCTACCGGCACCCTCTACCCCCGAAACCGATTCCCGCCAGCAAGGCTGTTTCCATGGAAACGGCAGAGTGACTCAGGACTTTGGGACCAGCTGGAAAACACAACTGTGAGCAGTGATCGCCTGAGAAGTGCCGGGGTCTCCGTGCCAGGAAGACGGGCGGATGACTGCGGGAGTGGGCAGGGCTGCCTGCCCGCACGCCGGGCACCCACACACCGGCACAGAGGAGCACATGGCACACCCTGCGCAGGGCCGGGAGCTGTAAGGCAAAACCCCTCTCCTGACACAAGTGAGACTGCAACATGCTCACCAGGGGACACATCCCGAAATGTGACTCATGGCAGACAACCCCTCTCCCCCTTTTCCCTTCCCCCGCCCAGAGATTCATGCATGCATAGTCACCCAGAGAATTCATAGCACCAACTTCAGCGCCTGCTCAGCCCTGCACCTGCGCCTCTGTCCCCTGCCCAGCAAGTATCACCCCTGCATGCCTTGCCCAGGGCAGTACGGCTTGTTGAGGGCTGCTGGAGGGGACAAGCGGCAGCCAGCACCCTGCGGTGCCTCCCTGCCCAGCCAGCAGCTCCCTCCCGCAGCCCCGCTCCTCCCCACATCGCCACCCAGGCACAAAAGTTAAGTCGCAGGTTTGCAAGCCAACTCTCAGCCAGTGACCCACTGGCAAAGGCCCTGCCACTTTCCAGCGTTCTCCCACTGACCAAAGAGTTTATCCCATAAAACAACACTGTGGCCACTGAGGCAGGGGAGACAGGCTTCTGGTGGGGTGCAAGCACCCCACTTGGTCATAGTGGCTTAGTCACGCTGTCGGCTCTGCAAAGGCTGGCAGACACCAAACATGCCTGAGGGCCACCCAGCCTGGGCGGCCACCACTCGCCAGGAGAAAGAGAGACCACTGAGAAAAAGCAGCGCCGAGCTGTCCCCCATCCCCTCACCACTGGTACTACTTGACTTTGGGCACCACCACAGACGCGTGAGCAGGGCTGGTCTCTGTCCCCAAGCCTCCCCCTCAGCAAGCCCCACCAACATAAGATCCTGACATGGTGGGAATGAATCTTCAGCCTTGCCTCCTCTTCAGCTGTACAGCACTAGAGCTTCCCTACAGTCACAGCTTCAAATGCCAGCTGGGGACTCGTGCCCACCACCTTCCTTGGATGCCTCACTGTGTGCTGAGTGGAGATGCTTCGTGCCCCCAGACTCGTTCTGCTCTTGCATTCATCACCTCCCGGAGCACTTTTCTTATGAGAAGGTACAAGGCTCCTGTGCTCAAAGCCACCCTGGCATGTCCCCTGTTCCCCTATCTCTGTCCATTCCCTCTGCATTTCAGAGGGACGGAAAGATCCTTTAACACCAGAAGATTACAGCCCACTTTGACCAGCACTTAAACAACCACAGGACTTTCAACAGGGAATCCGTCTCTTTCCTACTGGCACACAGCATACACGTTTTCAGTTAATTAATCGCTATCAAGTAATGCCGACCCCAGCCAGTCCCAGAATTTTCTTATCACAACATCCACCTGTGCCTGTTTATCCCTCATCTGCTGAACTGCATCTGCCTCTTCCCGAGGATGCAAACGCCTCGGTAAACTAAATACAGGGGGTTTTGTGCTCTCCACCTTCCCCTGAGCCATCCACCAGCCTGCTGGTGCCTGCTCACTCCCAGAGCACTCCCTGGCAGGAGGTGGAAGGCTCTTTTGGGAAGAACGCGCTCATTCACCTCCTCAAAACACTCTTTTTGCAACGTCCCCAACGTACAGCCGCGTCAAGAGCCCAAATCTCGAACCGCACAGCTTTCCCGTAGGACTGCTCCATGCTATGGCAGGCGTGCACCCCACTCTGCGAGGTCTCCTCGTCAGCCTGCGCCCTCACGGCAGGTTTCTCAGACCGCCTGGAGGTCTGACAGCAAATCGGGGCATTCGCTCCGCCGGCTGGCGCGTCTACACGGCCAGGCAGGGCATCTGGCCTCCCTGTGCCACCGGGGACTTACTCACTTCTTCCAGGCGGCAGCTCCTCGCCCAACAGCAGCCCAAGTTTCGCGGCAGCTCGTTCCCCCGGGAGTCGGGGGCCGGGGCGGCTGTCCCCCGCCGCTAAGGCAGCCCCGGGCGGCGGCTCCCCCTGGGCGCTCGCAGCCCGGGCCGGGGTCCCGCCGCAGCCGAGCAGGGCACCAGCAGGAAAAGTCCTTCCCGTCGCTGCGGGCGACGTCTCGCTGCCTCGGAAAGTTGGTGGCGCGGAAAG
>VZTH01003416.1:213304-247098 GCA_013397815.1 Aleadryas rufinucha | reverse complement strand
GTTTATTGTAAGAAAAAATATATCTATATGTGATTTTTACGGAGACGGCGAGGTCTGACTGGGTGGGTGTGCGCGGGGGGGATCCGGGGGTTAAACCCACGGCCGGGGAGGTGGCGGGGGTCCCCGGGTACCCGCGGCGGGGCAGCGCCGCCTTCTGCCGCCCGCCGGGCCCGGCTCTGCCCGTCCCGAGCGCTCCGTGCCGGCTGGCATCGGGCGGGAGAGCTGTTCTTAATTGCCAGTTAATAGCAGGGTATTCAATTAGGGTACAACACTCCGCCTTTCAGCTCTTAGAGCAAACATCCGAGCGATTTCCTTTGCCGGTTTTAAAACCTGCCCTCGGTAATTAACACCTGCTTCCCGAAATCGCAGGCGTCCGAGCTGGTGCGGTGCCCCGCCGTCACCGTTCCTCTCGTGGGCACCGATGGCGCTGGTCTCGCCGCTCTCCGTGTGGAATACTCAGCTTTAGGGACGGTCTGAGAGGAGAAAACATCCGAGTGCATGTTTGAAAACGTGATGCCTCTGGGCCAGGGTGTGCAAACGGAGCCTTTTCTGCTGACAGAGAGGCAGTAAGAATGACAAGAGAGCAAGCTTTGATGCAGCTGCGTTTGTGGTGGAGAATGGGGGAAGCCTGATGGAAAGAGACCTGGACAAAGCAGAAAGCTGTGACCGTAGGAGAATGAAAGAAAGGGAGGTTGTGTATTTTCAAGAGTTGGGAGAATGTGGCTTTAACTCTTTGCAAGTAAAAGAGATCTATCCATGTGGCTAACAAATATCCTTAACACTACACAGACTGTACAAAGCATAAGAATTGGGCTGAAGTCCTGGACCACGCTGGGTGATGACAGTTCCTGGGTACTGAATATCAACCAGGGCTATATCACTTCTAATCCCCAAGAGAAAAGAAATTGATTTTGCTTTTTTTTTTTTTTTTTTTTTTNTTTTTTTTTTTTTTTTTTTTGGTGAGCCAGAGGTAGGACAAGGAGCACCAGCAGTTTGTTGTTTAAGAGCCCTCTGGAGCAGAAAGATGGGTGCTGGAGTTTTCAGTGCAGAGGGTCACACTGCTGTGTGGCTTTACCAACACCTGGGATGCAGAGGGGTGCTCGGTCCACAGGAGTTGCCCTGACAAAAACAGGGAGATGAAGAGAGCCTTGTGGAGGAACTGCTGGGACATCAGCGGCATGATGAGAGAGGAGATGGGTCCTGACAGAAAAAGGGAACTAGGAAAGTGAGGGGTAATCCACACTTGTGTGGTTTCCTTTGAAAAGCTGCTCAGCAGGGTGGGAGATGGGGTCAGGAGAGCAGGACAGTCGAGAATGGAGTCAAAACATGTCTGGGATGGGCTGGGGATGAGGATCCAGGGTTCATTATTCATCACTGCTGTTGACTCGCAGCCACAGCAATTAGGAGGGAGAAACTGATTTTGTGTGGAAGTGTTCCCTTAAATCTCCATCAGATGGCTCCAAAGATGGTGTCGGGTCTAATTACCAAATGCAGTGGGGCTTGCATTAAATAACACTCAGTGGCTGCAGCTACCCTTGTGCCAGCCTCCCTCTCCCTGTGCTAAAATACATTACATTTTGTCTCTTGCTCTATGGGGAGTGCACCACGGGCTTTTCTAAGCTGTTAGAAGTTAGATGTGTTCAGTTTTGTGATTCCTGGTCCACATAGGTTTAATCTGTGTCCACCACACATTAGAATCGAGCTCAAGTGTGATGCTGTGGGAAGTTTTCTTCTGTACCTTTGTTACCTCCTTGTGGGAAGTTTGAAGATCCTTATATACATTTTAATGCAGTTGACTGTTACTGGACACAAAAGCAAGAAAGATCAAAGAAAATCTGTCTCGGGTGTTTTCTGAGGGTTAACTGGCCGGGCTGGATTGGAGGTGTTTGCCATGTCCCTGCCCCACCTCTCTAGTCTTTACATTGAGCTGCTGTGCAGTACCAGCCCTATTGCAACGCCTGGAAATCCCTCAGGATAACAGCAGATCCTGTGTCTTGGATGGCACTGGCCTTCTGCAGAGCCTGTGTCAGAGGAAAACTTATCCACGGCCTGTGCTGCTGCCTGTTGCTCCTGGCTCTGTTCTCCAAGTACTTGCAGCCTTGCTCTGGAAAGGCATCTCATCAAAGGCTTTACAGGTAAAGTGGAAGAGTAACAGCTTCAAGAGCAATTGGGGGTGGGGGAGGTTAAAAAAACCAACAGACCTCAGACTATTGCAGAAAGATGACAGGATTCAGCAAAAGACAGCCTGACAGCAAGGCTCTTCAGTTACTTTATGTAATCATTAAACAGGACCATTTGCCCTTTAAAGTTTTACAAGTGTGAGTCTAACAAAGACTAAACCTTTAAGGACATTTTGATTGGGTTTTTTAAGTAAGCTTCTGTGATTTCTGGCACACCAGCACACTCCTTGTGGCACTGAGTGAGCAGAAACATGCTTGTTCTTGGTCACTCTGAAAAGGTTATTACAATAGATAGTGTTTGTATTGTTACTTTGACTCCTTAAATACTGGGAACCATTTGCATTAGTAATTTAAATTCTAGGAACAGTGAAAAGCTTAGTCTGAAAGCAGCCCAGGTTAGAGCTGTATTATGCTCCACAGAAGAGGTCTATGAAAAGTGAGATACTGTTTTCACTCTTCTAAGGGCATCGGCAAATCAAAATATTATGGTCACCTGTTTAAACCAAATACGGTATCTTCAGAGAATTGCTTTATTACAGGGAAATATTCCTGTGCATGTAAGTGATGGAATCTTTTCTATAGTGATATTCTGGCAAGAGGAGTGAACACAATACTGGATAATCATCCTCAGCTGGTACTAGTCTTGGCAAAAAGCAAGCTACTTTTAATTAGAAGCTACTTTTCAGATGTATAGATAACTTGATTCAGGTGAAGTCAGGTAAGTCTGTGCCCACATTTAGTGGAAATTTTATTTGAGCAGGTTGCTCTCAGGCTCCTGACCAGTGCCTCAGGTAGCTGCCATAGGACCAAACCACAATGGCTATAAAATGTCTTTTTTTCTTTCTTTTACAGTGCCAGTTTTACCCACCAGACATGTAGATTAATTTTTACTGGAGATCAGTTGCTAAGAGTTGCATGGGGAGGAAGGTAATTCTGAAAGGCCTGTTGTCAGGACAGAACAAGTGATACATTAAAAATAGAACAAGGTTTAGCAAAGCCAGTAGATTGTCCTCCTGCCCAAGAGGGAAAGGGCTGACAGAGCTTAAAGTGCAGCAAGGGAGGTTTTGATTGGCAAAATGCAGTGGAATAGTTTTTAGAATCTCCATCCTACCGCAATTAAATGCATTAATTTTATTTAAGAGGAGGACCAGACAAAGTGTAGAGCATTTCGGCTCAAGCTGGTCCTGCCATGGCAAAAATGGAAGAATTGGGTGTTTTTGTTACACCACTTGTGTGCCTACTTCTTGCAATGCTGCAGTAAACCCCAGGATGGGCTCTAGTGCCTGAACAGCAGGTAAATTTTGGATCTTGCATCTCACTGACCTAATGCCTGCCCTTTGTAGGCTGACACCATTCAGCAGTGCCCGTTAGGTACTGGAGGAAAAGTTGCTTACATGCAGCAGTTCCTGCCAATGACAGCAACCCAAGGACAGTGAAACAACAAAGATACATTTCATTTGCAGCAAGATGAGCCTTCCAGTACTCTTGCTGTCTGAGATAGCTCCTGGCTGCCCACCAGCCCACCTCAACATCCTCATGGCCTCACTGAGGCCACCAAGATTATGACATGTTCTGGGCTGTGCCCAGTGAGGAGTACCACTGCTGCACCGTGCCAGTTCTCATAAATAATGATTTTGTTAAAAAAAAAATAGTTTTTATAAGTAAAGCACTTATAAAGCTTAAATAAAATGCCAATTATGCCCTCCTTCTGCTGAGGATCCTGATGGTCCTCAGTCCTGCCCATGGGCTGGGTCAGTCCCTGGGCTGCTCCTGGAGCAGGAAGGAAGCGGCACTTTTCATACCTGACACTGCCTTGCTGGAGATTTGTTTTAATCCAGCAACATTTGCATCCATTCAGACAGCAGCAGCCTTAAGTTCTGCCTTCTAAATACAGACTGTAACAGTTTATATTCTCCTAAGGTTCACTGAAAATTTTAGCTGTTTAACTGAACATGACTCAGACAAGGCAAAGCTTGACACAGAACTCATTTGGCTTCATCAACATTTTCAGGTAACCAAATTTTGTGTTCATGTTTTATGATGGCAGGAGATGGAGGTTTGAGCTCTTGGATTTGGTCAGTAGAGGTTTTTGATCACTGTCAGTATTGTGTCTAAATTGATCAAGCAATAAAATAAACACACTGGCATGTCTGCAAAGATCCCCTCTCCCCAGCCTCTTCTCAAGCTGCCCAGTCCTGAGAATGTGACATGCGTCAACAACATTATCATGATCTCAAATAAGTTAATAATACAGATTGGGAAACAGAGCTTTAGCTGGTGCAGGGATCACTCACATTCATCCCTGTGTGAAAGTGTCTTTGTTTAGATACAATTAAAACTATATAACTGAAGGTATAATCACAATTTGCGTATTACAAAGGCTGGAGAAAGACAAATGTTGTGCCCATCTTTGAGAAAAGATGAAAGGACCACCTGAAAGCACAGGTGGTATCACTTCAGGCCCTGGGAAAATCAGAAGTCCTTTCAGAACATGTTTTTGGGGACATGCAGAAGATGACTGGGAACAGCCAGAATGGAATTACTGAGGGTAAACCATGCCTGGCTCACCTGCCTTCTATAATAAAGTATCTTTGTGGACAAGGGAAGGAGCACTGAATGTTCTTCACCTCTGCTTTAATGAGGCTTTCAGCACTTTCACACCATATTCTTGCACCCAGCTCAGGATGCTACAGCCCACACAACAAAGGGGGCAGAAAAACTGGCTGGATGTCCAGGCTCAGCACAGTGGTCAGTGGGCAGGGCTGGAACCATCCTCTAGGCCCTGGAGGCGGCCACAGGATGACACTGAAGCGGGAGTTCCAGCCCACACACCTGGGACAGGGATGCTGGTCAGAAGGATGGACAGGGAGCAGGGCAGGGGCTGCCCAGCCAAGGAAGGAGCCCTTGCAGTGACAGGCTGGGGGCTCAAATACCTCTGGGCCCTGGCAGGGGAAAAGGTGAGCATGAGGCAGCAGATCCCAGGCTGTTTGAGCTGGACACTGAACTGGACACAGCCTGCAGAAGGGAAAGTATCCCCCTCAGCTCACTTCATCTTTCCTGTGTATTATTTGGGGTTCCATTCCCCCATACAAGGACATTGCCAAAGCTGAGTGAGTGCAGCAGAGGGCCAACACAGTATTCAGGGGCTGGAGCACAGGCCTGGGAGGAAAGGCTGAGGGTGACAGGGCTTGTTCAGCCTGGAAAAAGGAAGGGTTATGGGGGAGACCTCACAGCAGCCACGCATTTCCTACCAGGACGTTACCTGGAAAATTCCAGCTTTCCACAGTAGCACATAGAGAGCAGAGACACACAGGGTAGAAGCCAAGGAAGAGGTTTAAGCTTTTTGAGGGCCAAAAAAATGAGCAGAGAACTGGAGCACCTCTCCCCTGTGAGGAAAGCCTGAGAGCTGGGGTTTTCAGCCTGGAGAACAGAAAGCCCTAATTGTGGCCTTTCAGTACTTGAAGGGAGCCTTTAAGGATGGGGACAGATTTTTGGCAGATTCTGTTTTTTTAAAGGCAGTCAGATGCTGGTTTTAAACTGAAGGATGGTTGTTTTAGATTAGATACAAGAGGTTTTTTAGCAATGAGGGTGGAAAACACTGGCAGATTGCCCAAGGAAAGGGTGGATGCCCCATCTCTGGAAACATTCAAGCTCTGAGCAATGTGATCTAGTTGAAGATGTCCCTGCTCATTGCACTTGAGGATTGGACTGGATGACCTTTGAGGTCCCCTTCAACCCAAACTATTCTGTGACTGATTTTTCAGTCTGGAGCCAGTCAAGCATTGGAAGAGGATTCCCAGAACAGCTGTGCAGTCCACAGCCTTGGAGGTCTTCAAAATCACACTGGAGACTCCTGGTTCTAAGTAACACAGGAATTTCCCAGCCAGCAGTGAAGCAAGCTCCTGGGTCCCTTCTGGCAGCACTGATCCTGTGACACATAATGCAAGGACAGCAGGAGGTGGCTGAAGAACAGCAGCACCCACTACTCCAGATCCAGGAAGCACTGTTACTGGATGGCTGCTGTTCTCTAGTTCCAGCCTTTATGGAACTGTAGAAACAACAAAAACCACAGTATTTCTTTTTTTATGCTTGGAAAACACTACTGCTCTGAAGGAGTCCTGGGACTCAACCAGCAAGGACATGACAGGATCCAAAGACACAAAAATCAAGCCCTCAGAAGACGGCTCTGAGAACAAGTTTTTCCCAAGTAAACTACTGGCCCTGGGTAACCCAGAAGAGGGCAGGAAAAGGACAAGAGGAGTATTACAACTTCTGTTCACACACCAGGTTCCTCAGGGAGAAACTATCCCAGGTGTTCTCACCTTCTCCTTCAGCTGGTACAGAACTGGTCTGAGAACAGAAAAGGGTCGTTCAACAGCTGTTCTGAATGAACACATGGTGCAGGACTCACTAAAAAGTCAAGACACTGCAGTAGTTAATTCCTTAAGTTGTTTATTTATCATTGAAGAAACACACAGCAGCAAGTTCTGTGTTGGCTTCAGTGTGACCACATCATTCCTCGTTGTTACTGCACCCCAGCTTAGAAGTCAACACAGCCATTAGGACAAATCACTTTTTTGGAAAGGGAAAGAATTGACCCTGAAGACAAAGAATTGGGGGGGAAAATTGAACAATTTCTCCAAAACCACACATTTTAAATATGACAATATTTATAAATCCTTGAAAGGCATGAATTATCCAGTAATGGAAAAAGCAGTTGTGATATTGGCAACAGAAAGTACATAGCCATAATGCTTACCAAAACACTGAAATTGTAAAAGCTGCAAGTTTGATTTGTACACTGCAGCAGTGTGTACATTACTGGAACAATGACTGCAAAGTGGCCTCAGAGGCATTATGGATTCAAGTAAATCTACAGAAAATATCCCAGTGTAGCTAATTCACAATGTTTATTGTATTCAATTCAAATTTAAACAACTTACTGAATTTAGATAGTGATAAAATATCTCAGAAACCACCTGCCCTCCAAGATACCTATGTAAAAAGAGGGCTTTTCTATTTTTTTGGCTAATTATGCAAATTCTTTTAGCTCTGCTTTTTCAATAATTCCACTGTGTGAACAGAGGTGTTTTCAAATTCATGTCCTGTGACAATAATACCCCATTCCAAACTAAGAAACACTAAAAATAAAAAGGGCAGCCTGTTTTGGTGCGAGATAGAAGCTGTACTGAAGACAGCTGTTGGGCTTGCTTCTTTTTATTTTAGCAACAAATGACCCATGAAATAAGCATCATTTGAAATTTCAAAAACTGGCATTCAATTTCCAACCTTCTGCTGTGAGTTTTGTGCATGATCAATCTATATGAGTAAGTAATTCATGCTTTCATGTTACCTCAAAACATTGGTTAAAGAATTCCAATTCAGAATGTTTATAAGCACAAATATAATCTGTGGATTCGATCAAATCAAAGCTAAAACATTGGTTAAACTCTGTGATTCCCACTTAACGTCGTACAGTGGTCCACCCTTCCTCATCTGTCTCGTTCTTAGTGCGGCGTACGGGCTCACGCTCCTTCTCTGTTTTCCAGGATCCTTTCTCCTTGTCCCCGTCCCTTTCCCGCTCTTTGGATGCTGCTGGGGGAGCAGAGGCTGGAGCAGCAGCAGGAGCAGGGGCCGACCGCCGCACCGGTTCCCGTTCCTCCCCGCGCTCTTCCCTCCTGTCGTCAGCGCGTCGCCACGAGCTCGCTACGGCGCAGGAAGAAACAAAAACAACTCAGTCGTGCTCCACCAGCAGCCTGCAAGAGTTCAAACAAACAGCCCCGACCCTGGCAGTGGGAGTCACTGATCCTCAGCCCTGCCAACGGGGAACACGATGGAAACGGCCAAATACACGTTTTAATTTTATAGGGAAGTAACAGCAGAACTACTCAAACCTCCTCTCAGATTTGGGATTGTGGTGAGCAAGCCCAGTGTCATCTTTAAAACATGTAACTGCAGTAAGAATGTTCTACTGATGTACATGGTTTTATGATGTAAAAATATATTCTTATATTATTAGCAGAATTAAAACCACAAAAGTGTCTCCTTAGAAATGACTGAACTCTGAAAACAGAAAAATCCTTACTTAAAAACACTTGTGGAAAATGTTTAGGTGTTCACTAAGGTTCACTTAACTTTAGGTTCACTAAGGTTCACTTCAGGTTCACCTAAGGTTCACTTTAGGTGTTCACTGTTATTAAAAGACAGGAAATTGCTCTTCAGCCTACTGGAATCAGAGGTAAAATGGAACTGAATTACGACTCCACTGGTAACAGCATCTACCACCCTTTACTGTATGAAAAACTGCTCAATTCCACCAAAAAGGATGTTAAGAGTTCCACCCCAGCTCTGTGTGAACAAAGCTGTGGCACATGCCAAGAAGTCAAATACCAAAATTTGATACATTAAAAAAAAAAAATCTCCACACTGAGAACACTCTGCCCTTCCATCAGCAGAAGTCCCTTATATGATCCCATGTTCTGTTCCAGGCTGCTCCCAAGTGCAGGAGCACCCACATTTGGGGCAGAGACAAAATGAGATTCTGAACATAAGAATGCTAGAATTGGAAGATGTGGTGGTCCCTCCAGGCTAAATGGATTTGCTGTTACTGTATTTTTAGAACACAGCAAAGGATTAATAAGTATACAAAATTAATACAGGTCTGTAATCAAAATAGGTTATTCATCAAAATTATTACCATTAATAGTGTGAAACCCATAAGGCCTCATTCAGAAATATTTCCCTCACATTTTAATGGTTTTAAGGAAAGGGCCAGAAATTAGTTTCTGGGGTGTATGTCTTGATAATCTAAACACAAGGGCTTCATACACCCAGAACACAATCCTATGAGAAGTGCATACTTGAAATGTTATCCTCCTACTGTAGACGTGAAATGCTACTAAGATGGAAAAGAACATAACTACAAATAGTTAAGATTCACTGAAGAATTCTCAATTATGCCAAGGGTGCTTTTTATTATTTTGTTTATGGATAGGCAGTTTAAATGGCTGAAAATATAACCTATTCCCATGTGACCCCCTCCCAGCACTGTCAGGAAGAGGAAGGCTCTATGCTGGATGTAGGACTTTAGGGACACTGAAATGAACGTACGCTCTTCCCGCTCGGATCGGAGGGGTGGCCCTCTCCTGAGGGGCGGCTCCCTGTCATCGCCACGTCGGTCTCTCATGTCACGACCACCTCTGTCCCACTCCTCACGACGACTTGAATCTCTCCAGCTGGAAGTTTCCTCAGCTGGCCCTCTCCTCCAACCGCCCTCATCCCTTTGGCCATGCAAAACATAAAAATAATGTTAAGGTTTTTACCTTTGCTATGGAAAGGAGCAGTAATAATCACAACACAGATATTTACAGACCCAGTGGGTGTCTATTTAAGAGACTTCCAAAATCAGTTTTGTTTTCTTGGAACCTAACATGGAATTCTCTTGATAATAAGTTAAAAAGAAAACTTAAAAGCATTTTAAGCATTTTGGAATTTCTCCTGTATACAGATAACATCATCCTAAAAATAACAAACCAAGAAGGCCCCAAAATGCCCCTATCCATTTGCTGCCCAAAAATGCTTAGTTTTACACAAACCAACCCTTGCTCCTTTCACTCAGCAATTCCACATTATTTCTGTATTAGCAGGGCCCTTTTTTTTCCTTTGCAGAAACATTCTGGAAGTACTTAAACAGAGAAGTCAGACCTGGGACGCCTGAAACGATCATCTCGATCAAAATCTCTCTCCCTGTCAAATTCCCGCTCCTTCTCGTTTTCATCCCGATCTTTGTCTCGATCCCATTCACGGTCTCCTGAAGGTCTGGAGTCTCGGGGAGGGCCCCAGCTGTCCTCACGAGCCTTCTCTCGTTCTCTCCACCCCCCTGGAAGAAAGAAACACAGTCAAAGGAATTTGTGACTGACCTCTGATCTCTCTTGCAGACAAAGAATCCTTTACTTCCGTCACAGAAACCGGTTCTTCAAGTTCTGACCCCTGAGGATCCAACTCAGGATGTCTGTAAGAAGTCTGCACATCGAGTGGGAGCCACAGAGAAAACACTGTGCAAGCTGCTAAATGCAAAGCCAGTAATGCACATCTCATGTCAGGGCAGGCCAGCAGAGCTGATTGCACCCTGCAGTTTTCAGCCAGAAACCACAAGAGTCCTGTGCAAAACAAGTGCAAGAAGAAGCAAAGGGTGTAGCTTAAGACAGCAGATTCCTTTGTGAAAATCCACAAGTGAGGAGATTTTAAGCAAGCAGATTTTTAAAGAACTTAACTGCTTTTTAAAGCACTACTTTAACATATGAGTGTTGTTACCATCTACTTAAAACAGCGCACCCTGCAATACTGCTCAGTTATTTATGAATGGGAGCTCTTTATTATGCAACCTGCTTTGGCTTTAAATAGGAAAAATTGGAGTGCAAGTTTTGATATTTATGGTAAGTTTTCTAAAGGTTTGGATTACAGAATTAGTGTCTATGAAAGTTGATGTGGTGCCTGCCAATACGCAAGTGTAAAGAGACAGGAAATCAAAATCGTATCTAACATTTAAATATCATCAACAGTTCTGAAAAGAATCAGAAACAGCTCTAGACACCATCAATGCCACTTAAGAACAGAAATAAACAATACAAGAATAGGATAATTCAGATTTTAAGAGACCTCAGAAGGTCATCTAATCCAAGCTCTGCTCTAAGCAGGACTTCTGGGAAGGGTTAAAAAAAAAGGGAATGTTAAAAACATTAAATCTGTACACATAGAAAGGGCTTATCAAAACCAGACCCACTTGAATGAGGTACCAAAATCCTCCTTTAGAAGGAGATTAACTTCAGACACATAGAAGGGGTAGGGAAAGAGTCCAAAGTGTGCTAATCTAGTGAGAATGTTTCTCTCCCAGCAGAGCATTCAACTTGTATATTTTGGTTTTGCACACAGGCAAGTGACCAGTGTTAGTGTGTGACCTCTAGGTATCTTCCAGACAAGCAAATTTTTTTTAATTCAACCAAATTAAAAGGTTTAATTATACTAAGTAGAGGAGTGTCCACTTTAGCCAACTAAATCTAGATGTTCTCAGAGCTGATTCTCCCATCTCTGGCATCAAGTACATTACATCCATTATCTACTGGGTTAACACACACTTTGGAGGGAAGGTTATTATATTACTGTATTTTACCTGGTTTACCAAATGGTCTCCAAGGACCTGGCCTTGAGTCTTCACCACCACGCCAGGGGCCCCTGTCATCATCTCTTCTGGAGAGCCTGTCATCGTCCGCGTTCCGCCAGGGTCCCCTGTCGTCATCCCGCCGGGCCATCCTGTCATCATCCAGCCCGCGCCGAGGCCCTCTGTCATCATCCAGCCCGCGCCGGGGCCCCCTGTCGTCATCTGCAGCCCGCCAGCTGCCCCTGTCATCATCCAGCCCGCGCCTGGGGGGCCTGTCCTCATCCAGAGCCCGGCGGGGCGGCCGGTCGTCATCCAGCCCGCGCCGGGGCCCTCTGTCGTCATCCGCCGCGCGCCAGCTGCCTCTGTCATCGTCCAAGCCGCGCCGGGGGGGCCTGTCGTCATCCAGGGCACGTCTGGGTGGTCTGTCATCATCCAGGGCACGTCTGGGAGGCCTGTCATCATCCAGGGCACGTCTGGGACCCCTGTCGTCATCTGCAGCTCGCCAGCTTCCTCTGTCATCATCCAAACCACGCCGGGGCGGCCTGTCCTCATCCAATCCACGTCTGGGGGGCCTGTCCTCTTCCCCGTCTCGCCTGGGAGGTCTGTCCTCGTCCCCTTCCCGTCTAGGTGGCCTGTCCTCTGCTGATTCTGGAGGACGTTCCTTCTCATCTGCAGGACCACGCCGGGGCAGATCGTCCCCTCGCCGAGGCAGATCGTCCCCTCGCCGGAAAGGTCTTTCATCATCTCTTGGATCTCCTCGACGCCAGTCTCTGTAAAACCACAGGGAATGAGTGAGAAGTGGAAGCTGACCTCCAGGAAAGCTTAACATCAACAGCATCAAACCCCTCAAAGCCATTTCTGACTGCACCCACTCGGTGAGTGGTTCCAAACACAAAGTGTGCAGTTTCAAAATGCACCTTCTAATGCCCTTCATTGCTACGGGAAAGCGGTAGGTCACTGTCCCTACAGCTTCAGTGAAGACTGAGCAGTTCATAATCTCCTTCAAAATTAGTTTGGACAGTCCCCTGTTGGTTATCTGCTGCAACACAACAGAGAAGAGGGTTGGTTTCTACACCAAGTGACAAAAGAGCTAAGTCTAAAAGAATCGGTATTCAAAAACTCCACAACCATCAATTAAGTATCCCCCTTCTCCAAGCACATGCCAACCCTACACATCATTTAGTCTACTGTCTACAGGATTTTACACATACATTTACATCATTAACCCTGTTTTAGTCACCAGATTAATTTATTTCAGGAAATTAACCTTCCTCAGCAATAATAAAAAAGAAACAAGGAAAAAAACATCACAGAAATGTATTGGTACTTGCTTCTTGGCAGGAGAAGAGAAGCTGCACTGGGGTCAAATCTCGTGGATTTAAAAAATAAAAGCCAAACACACAACAAAAAGAACACCCCAAGGTTTAGAAATCCACTATGCCACTAAAATGCAAACAAAAAACCAGCAGTGACTTGCTACAAAACAACAGATGTAGGAGTTGAAGAGGTGAAAACAAAGAGACAACAGTTTGTGACAGCTCAAGAGTCAAGAATTTTGAGGAATTGTGAGCGGTGCATTTTCTGGGTTTGGAAGAGTAAGGGAGAATGCAATTATCATTGATCTGTGAGGTAAAAACCAAGCTATGGAGATTGTTAATTTCCATTTAGACTCAAATTGGATAATCTTCCCCATTGAAAAATCTGATTATTTTGCCATAAAAGACATGTGGAAGAATGGTTATAATGTTTATCAGATGAACAACTATTTAATTCATTCAGATAGTGTTTCAGGGTCTTAGGATTTTTAAATCTATTTTAAACTATTACTTTTAAAGTACCACTACTCTAATCCATTTCTAGAAAAGTTGAATGAGAAGTGAGTAAGACAAGCTATATCACTCTGTGTGGATAAAAAAAAAACAACATCGGCATACAAATAAGTGCATTAAACACTTCACAAAATCACTGAATGGTTTGGGTTGGAAGAGACCTTGAAGATCATCTCATTCCACACCCTGCCATGGGCAGGGACACTTCCACTATTCCAGGTTGCTTCAAGTCCTGTCCAACCTGGCCTGGAACACTTCCAGGGATGGGGCAGCCACAACTTATGAAATATGTGAGTAGTGAAAGGCTTCACCCAGGAGTTTCATCCAATTGTTACATTCTGCAGTTCACAAGAAAAGTGGATCACTACCAGGAATGGCAACAGCTTTTAAGGAAAGATGGAATTCTACTTTGTTTATTGAGAGATCACATCCTTCTAAAACTTTGTAAGAAATTACTAGAGAGAGAAAGAGTCAATAAATTTGCTTCCACTGGAGTCAGAGTAAGCAGTAATGGATTTAAATTGCTGTACTGGAAATTAGGGTTAGACATTTTTATAAATTTATCTACCTGCAAGGCTAATTAAGCAATAAAACATACTGCCAATTGGGACCAGCAGTGTTATCTCCATCAGCACAGGCTTTTAAGAACAACTAGATGTGCACCATCAGAAATATTTTTAGCTACAGCTCATCCTGATGTGGAGCAGAAAAATGGACAAATGTTAAAAATCTTGTTTTCTACAACTGTATAAACAGTTTTCATTATTAGCGAACATATCCAAAGTAGATGTAAACAAGTGTGGACTTCTTTTTATTTTTAAATCTAAAGTACCTTCAGAATATTCTTCCTTCAGAAATCTATTCCTCCCTGTTCAACACAATTCTTCAGAACTTTGTTTAATTTATGGCATGCGTTTTCTGCTCTGTGACTCACTCTGGGACTTGCATAGTTACTGTCAGTTTTCTAGATGGAAAATCTCAGAATTTCATCATGCAGGAACCCTGCATTTGCTTCTCATCCTTCCCCGTTCTGTATTTATAGAACTGATCTCAATGTTTGAGTGAGACAGAAATTGTTAATTTAAAAGGGAATCCAAGTAAGCAAGTTGTTTACCACACACAAAAGGCATCTGCTTGCCTTCACATATCTAAGCCAAATAAAACAGGAATGTTATCTGAGCGTGGTTCCAAGATAAAACCTCTCTCTCATTCCAAGATCCTTACAAAGCAGCTTTTTAATAGAAGGTAACTTTCAGAGATGTAAAGGCATGAGATATTACTCAGTTAGGGCAGCTTTGGCAGCAGCAACAGAATGGGAGCCTCCATACTTTGGTCCCAATATAACTGGGGCTTAGTAACCCCTGATTACCTCTCCACTGGTGCTCGACGCCATTCAGATTCCGGCTCACCACCTCTTCTCCACGAGCTTTCAGACTCCCTGTCACCCCAACGAGACTCCTGTGTGTTGGAAGAAATTAGAAGCATTCTCTCAGAATACTTTAAAATTAAGATTTTCAACATATAATTTACTTTTGAGCACGTTATGTCATTAAAAACTCACTTGTCACACTGTAGAACACTGAAATATCAGGAGTTTGAGTAATTAAAATATGGTTTTAACTGACTTTTATTGTTTCTGGAACAGTTCAAACAATAATATGGTTCCCCTTGTGCCACATACTTTACCAGTAGGGTAGGATAAATGCAAATACACTAAAAAGATTATGAACAAGTGTATGAACAACTGAACAATAGCTACAATCAGTCATAGCCACTATCTGTTGACACACTATAGATGTTCTAACAGTTTCACTTTTCCTGGGGCTTTATGACAACAGGAATGAATTTAAGGAATTATTTGCTTTTGTGCTTTCTAATCTCATCAGGAAATATAACTGAATACACTGAAAACTCTCAGTGGCAAGGACAATTTTGTTCCCAATACCTCAATGCACAGAAGAGGTGAGGTATTAGTGATTCACACGGGTTGCAGGGCAGAGCAATATTCTGTATTTTTTAAAAATAAAGTTAAAATGTCCCTCTCCATTACCAGACAAACCATTTAAATGATTTTTATGCCTTAATTCCACCACAAGAAACTTGTTAGCTAAACCATCTAAAATACCTGATTTCACATAATCACACAACCTCTTTATAAGAAGGGTATTCCCATTCTAAACCCCTCTTTGAAAAGTGTTTTTATTTGTCAATATGGGTTAACCAAGATCTTGCACATCCACTACTCTGAGTCCTTAAACGTTTTTGAAATTACCCCAGATAACAATGGTGAGCAAAGAATCCCAAAACTGCAAATGGAATTTCTGGAGTGGTGCAGGTATCTCTCTCAGAACCTGAGCCAGCTTTTCCATATAATCAAGTGCCCACAGATAGGAGACCTCTTATGTGAAAAATACTCATCATGATTATTTACCTGACAGACTATCAAAACAATTTATACAAGCTGATAACATATCTTCATGATGTTACTCAATGAAATATGTATTAAACAAAGAGAAAGGCTGTGGGGGATGAAATTTAAAACTAGTTCTCTTGAGTGGTAAGTTCTGAAAAAGTGGGAGTGTAGAAGGCTTATGGTACTTAGTTACATTCTTTTAAACCATTAGACATTTCCAAATAACTTTTGTTTTGTTTCCTATTGGACTGGGATAACGAATTCTCCCAGTTCAAGTTATATTTGTTACCAGAAAGTTGCACACACCTCTTGGTTTTATATTATTGCATATTTCTTATAAAACATAAAACTGTGCTTTTATGTTTAATCTGGGGGAGATTTTCCTTCAATATCTACTTGAATTCCTGACTTTTGCATGAGTCACTGCACTTGCTTGCAATAGTTTTCTTTCTGTGTTAAGAAAATTTTGTCCAATATTCATTTTAGTATTTATTAATTTAGTTTTTAAACAGCTTGGAGATCTTAGTAGTTTCTTTATTTTACTCTATTGCTAAACTAGAGATTCCAGATCCTGATAGTGAGCTGAAACTAACTGACAGTAATTTAACTATTAAATTAGCCACTCACACTACAACTTAACAAAAAATAAATAAATAAACCTATGATTTTGCAATGTTACACCTTCTTTTAAATAATCTACAGAAGAAAGAGCAGTCAGAAAGAAACAAACCAGCAGGTATTACCCACCTTCCTTGAAAATGGGTCATCCAGACCTCTCCTTTCTTCTTCTCGACGGCGCTCTCTTTCCTCTATCTCCATTTCTCTTTGACGTTTTTTCTTCTCCAGCTCCTCCAGTTTTTTGACTCTCTCCTGGTACTCCCGCTGCTCCTGCTCGCGCTTCTCGCGCTCGATGCGCTCCTTCTCCTCACGCTCTGCACAGTTGGAAACACACACAGAACTTATTACCAACATAAATTCCACTACTGTGCTGTATCCACACAATACAATCTCTCCCCTTTGACTCTATAAAAAATAAACACTAAAAAATACAGGAACTTCATATGATGTGTTTAGCTAACCCCAGAACCTGTTTTCTGGAAGTCTCCTAACTCAAAAGCAATAGGAAAAGGAACCCTGATACATCCATTAATGAGACATCTGAACAGCTAGCAAGAAAGAAAAAGTTCCAATACCTGTATGTTAATTCAATGTACAGACCATAACTGTAGCAACTAAAATATCAGTAACTACCTCAAACATGTAGAGGATCCCTTCCTTAGGAAAGGTCAAACAAAAAAATCAGCTAACAATGTCAGAAATTTTGATATTCATGACTGCTTCGGTTTTTGTTTTTTAAATACTCCATGATTTTGTACTCTGATACATAAAATCTTCATCCTGCAATTGACAAATAGGGTAGAAATTCATCTTACAAGATGCCAACCACCTCTTCTGTTCTAAAGCCCTGAAACAGGCTATCAGGGCTACCAGACAAACCAATTCACAAAGAAAGGTGCGTGAGTCGTTTACAACTCTGGTGCTCTTGATCTGACACCAATGTTCCCTTTCTTTTCTCTTTAAGATGTGCACATCTTAACAAGTGGCTAGAACTCAAATAAAGGCTAAAATCAAAGACTCAATTTTTCATTAGCCTGCCTTACTTAATTCTCCTCCTTCACTCATGTCTAGGTGCTACAAAGCTTTACCTTCCTGTCTATGCTGCACAGGTAAGCAAGGAAGGTGTGACAACTGGAAGTTGAAAAGAATTCCTCCAAAGTCATGAAGCAGAGAAACCAGACATTAGCTGTGTTCCACAAATGGAATGGCTCAAGGATGCAAAGGACAAGAGTCACACTCTCAATCTCACCTTTAAGCAGCTGCTCTTCCCGTAGCCTTTGCTCCTCCTCCTCCTTCTCCCTGTAGTAAGTGATGCGTCTCTCCTCTTTGCGCTGCTTCTTGCGTTCCTCCAGACGGTTCCGCCTCTCCTCTGCCAACCGCTCCTGGAACTGCTTGAGTTTATCCTGAAAGATCAACAATACACCTCAGAACACCACAACTGTAATGTCTAAGAGCTGGGCACTTACACAAACTGTTAAATAAAACTACACAAACTCAAAACAACTGCAACATATTAATTTTGCTCCACTGAAAAACACCTTGTTCACCATTTCAATCTCTTCTGCAAATAATTTTGTGTTAGACAAAACCCTCCAATTTAGAAGAAAGACAACAGAATCATCATGCACAATATTAGTCCTTTATCTGCTTTTCTGGAAAAGGAATTGCCTAAATAATAATTTATCTGTACCTAAAATATACTACCCAAAATTATACCTATTATTGCAAAGAATCATATCCAGTTACTAATTTATATTAACATAACACCTCTTCTGCCTTTTTTCTGGCAAAGCCAGTTTTTACTGCAAGATAGCCAAACAGTCACAGCAATAAACAGTCTCAGGAAAAGTAAAATTTTAAAATGTAGAGCAAGAAACAAAGGCACAGTTCTTTCCCTGACCTTGGGGTCTGATTTGTTTTTAAATTTTGCAAACACAAGACACAGCTTGAACAAATACTTGAACTGTCAAAATAATTTCCAGATTCAAATATAACGGTAATAAAAAACAGACAAGTATTTCCACCTATTTTTCAGGTTCAGTATGACTGCCAGTATTACTCCATCACCACAGTACGTTCAAGTACTTCTGCAGACACAGCTGCCTGCCTATGACACCCAGTGATCCCTTACTAATAGCTGTACTGAAATAAATAATTTACCCCTCTTTTATTTTCCATATAAGCTACTGCAGAAATTGTCAAGAATTTGAAGTGATAATACCTAGGAATGAGTGCAGGAACGGGTGGAGGAAATTTAATTTAAAAGTCAAAGCAGAAAATAAGCAATGCCACAATTCTGAACCATTTTAAATACTGATTTGTTTCTAGTTTCATGAAGAATCCCTGGGTCCCAGTTTTAGTTCCTCACTTTAGGGCTGTACTTCGTTAACAATGCCATATCTCATGTACCTCATAAACTGTTCGTCGGGATGCTTTGAGCCTGGCTTCAAATAAATCTCTATCCTCCAGCATCCTGGAGAGTCTGCTCTTGTGCTCAAGGGCTTTCTCACGCTCCAGCTGAAGGGTGGTGATCTGAAAATAGAAAATATACAAAGTGTAACTTTACTGTACATTTAGATTCAATCTACCCCAGCCACCAGAAGGAGAAATTTCTCTCTTCCCCTTTCAGAGCAAAGACAAAAGACATTGCTGTCCACTAGAACAATGAAATCACAAAGCTAACATTTCAATCTTTCTCTTTTTTGGAAAGAGCTGGGGAAAAAACCAAACAGTGCAAAACACACTATTTTTCATGCATTGCTAATGCACTTTATCAACTGAACAAAAAATTCTTACCCTTTCTTCTTCCTGTTGCTCCCACAGCTCCATATCATGCACTCTTTGCTCCTCATAGGCAGTCTTTATTAGAGGAATTTCTTCCAAGCGCTTTGCTCTTTCAAAATAGTCAATCTGAGTAAAGACAACACATCTTTAGCATGTCATAATGCCCATAAACCCCTGATTTCTGGAGAATCCTCCAATATATCTGATATATTTTGGTAACACAACAACAACCACACTGGATCAAATCAAAGGTCAACCTAACCAAGAACCTGCCTCCACCACTGGCAACTAAGTGCACCCCTAGGCAAGGATGCAGGAATGGAGACAGGCACATCACAATACTCTCTCAGCATCATCCATTTTCAGCTCCCAGAATTTTCTGCTGGAACTACTTTTAAAATTTAAACATTAGTGGATTTCCTCTCTTGTCCTTCTGAACTCAAAGCTTTTCATATACAACAATGTACTCTGGAAAGAACTCCTGTGTGCCTGTGGCTCACAGCATGAAGATCCAACTTCTACCTACAAACAGTTCTGAACACGGCTCCTGCTGGTTTCATTTGATGCTTCTCACTCCACTACCCCTTGCAGGCAGTGCAAGAACAACTGCTCCCACCATCAGCTCTTACAGCAGGTACACTCTTACAGACCGGCACCACATCCTCTCTCTAGAAAGCTTTCAGACAGAGGGGTACTATTTTACAAAGATATTTCTCCCACAGAAGCCAATCTGCATCACTGGTAATTCTTGCTGGCCTCCTGTCAAACTTCCAGTTCAGCTGCATCCCTTTAGAGCTGCAGACAGTGCTCAAAATGCAGAAGAACCAAGTTCTCACTGCTGGTAAAGAATGTTCCGTTTGGAGCCCATCATTTTAATATGCAAAGCCAACAACTGGGGGATTCTTTTCCCCACCTTCCCTATATAAAGTTTTTAAACCTAACCAGAACATAATTCAAAGACTTTCTTTTGTCACACTACTAAGTTGAGTTATTTTGTGAAGAACTTTGTAAAAAGCTTTTTTGGAAATCCAACTTAGTTACACCCATCCCATCAGCCTTACAAATACGTTTGCTTTGACAGCTTCAGAGAACTCCAAGAGGAAGTCCTTGCTAACATTCCTTCTATAGAAGCTGTGCTGACTTGCAGGTAGATCATATTCAGGCCACTACTAATTCTACTGTTTAATGTATTTTCTGCTCCTTTGCCCAGCATAAGCAACAGCTTTACAGGGCTGCAGTGTCAAAGATCCTCACTGGAACCTTTTTAACTAACTTGCCACTTTCCACTTGCCATTTTTCTTCAAACCAGTTTTAAGTGACCCAAGTCACTAACTGTACCACAGAAACCCTGTTTCATTCCTGAATACAGCAGGAAGTCCTGGGTGAGTTTTGCCTTGCTTGGGTCACATGTTTCTATTTATTATGACACATTTTTCAAACTTTTATAGCTACCCATGTTTCAGACAGATCCTTTTCTGCCATCTAGGAGGGCTCTAGCAGTGGAGTTTCCTCTGTTTCAGTGAGGACTAACACAGTTAATTAATTTAGCACCTCTGTAACAGTCTCACATCTGAACATTTAACCTATTCTGAACATTTACAAGTCTTCCCAACTAAGACTCACTTCACATCCAGCTTAAGGGCCCTTTTTCAAATCAACTCCACTAATTACAACAGATTTTTGCACGGAAACCAGAGACCCAATTGGTATATCACACATTTATCTTTCTTTAGTTTCAAACAATAACATTTCCAACACCAGTATTATATATATATGTGTATGCACATATATGTATCAACACAAGAGATCACATTCACTAAAAAACTGTATGGACATTTGTACCCTTCCTATTTTGTACCTTTTTCTCCTGATTCTTCAGTCGCTCCTGAAGTTCCTTCTTTTCTTTTTCCAGCTGTTCCACTTGTTTAGCCATAATAAAGTCAGGATCCAATTCTTCAAGATCCTACAACCAAGTAAAGTTATCAATATAAAAAGGAGAAAAAAGTCCCACAAAAGTGGTCTTTATTCCTCCAAATGAAAAAGGTCTCATCCAAACCCAGAACTAAAGTTTCCTTACACTGTCTCATTTTTAAGAGACTGTTTGTAAGACCAGTTGCAGTACAAACCCATGAAATTCAGGTAGCCCGGCAATGTAACACTGAAAGCATAACAAAATAACTTCCCACTGCGACAACAAATCACCTACCTCAATATCAATATCTTTAAACGCTTTGGCTCCCAGTTCAGTCTTCTTAATCTGCTCCAAGCGCTCCCGAACAGTTTTCTTTTTGATCTGCTCATGCTCCTGCAGGATCCGCTCCTTCTCCCTCTCCTTCGCCTCCTGGCGCAGTCTCTCTTCCTCAGCCTTCCGCACTTTCTGCAGTTCTGCTTCCCGCTGTTCCAGCTCCTCCTTTTCACGCTGGATGTTCAAACTTTCCAGGCGCTCCTTTCTCTCCTCTATGGTCTGACGGCGTGCAAGGATACGCTGATGCTCCTTCCTGGAATTTTTCAGGAAGGCAGTGACTGCCAGCTGATGCTGTTCTTCCTTCTCTTGCTGGATTTAAATTAAGAATAAGACAATGATGTAAACAGCCTCTCTTTAAAAAGGCAGAAAGCAAAGCAAATGCTTCTCAAGGAAAATGCAAAGTTAATTCTATTCTCCAAACTTGCCAACTGAATGGAATTACAACTGTGATGGCAAATCTAATCATTCATCCAAGTGGCATCCAATGGAGTACCAATTACCCAGAATCACGTGCACATGGAGAAAGTTGTCTGTAAAAGACAGTATTCTGCAACATGGTTTAAGTACGACAGTTTGACATTTTTCTGTCCAAAAATACTGCACACCCAGATGTTATTGATATTGAAATCTTTAACTGCAATGGGTGCGTGGGTTGTTTGTCTCTGTATTTGTTTGCAAGCATATCACCACATGTACTGTATTTCACCAAAGCTGTTTTGTTCTTTTAAAGCTTTGTTATTTTCCAAATACACTAATAAAAGGGAAAGTACCCTAACTGACACAAAGCACTATCGGTGAGATAATAAAAAAATAAGCCAACAATTTAAACACTGTATTTAAAACCATTTTCATTACCTTATAAAAAGCACTAGGCTTCTAGACACTAGAACACAGACTGTTCTTTAAGCAGCCTTCCCACCCCCCAGCACTCCCCAGAGCACCCCCACAGTTCCCTGTGGACATTCACGCTGTAAACTTGAGGAGGTGTCACTGTGCCAGCTCAGGGAGCTGCCCATTTCCATGAGTCCAGCCAAACACTGCAGCCCAATCAGCTCCCCACACTCCCCCAGCTATGCTGCTCCTGAAATGTGAGCACCCTCGGGGATAATTTTAGTAACCTGTCACTTCTAGGGCATTCAGCAAAAACACTGAAACATCCACACTTTGTTGCAGATCCACACACCTTTAAAGCTAAATGGAGGTGCCAGAAACACAAAAGTAAAAAGCTTTAGACAAATTTAATGATTTTGTGAATTACAACAAATGTGACAAATTAAAAGCTTTTAAGCACCTGACAAAAGTGGAAAGTTTTGACCTTAATATTGAAGGAAAAAAGGATATCAACTTGCTCTGTAGCTTTTCTAACCACACAGATTGATATTAACCTTGATACTGTTCTCCAATTTTACAAGTGTAATGACCACTAATAAGTTAAATGAGAAGGATTTATGTCCTATTCAGCCACTAACTGTACCAACATGTCAAGTGCAAGACTAATTGCCATTTCTATCCACAAATGTACAGGTAAAGCATATCTTTTTCTTTCAAAATGACAATCTAATGCCAATCGCTAATCAAATCTTTTTAAGGGAAAACCTATATAGAAATATTTTTATGTTAAAACTATAAAACCACTAAAACGTGTTCAGGCTAACAAGGAAGTGAGCATTGGGTGTCATGATACAGTTCTACTTTCTGCATTTAGATTTTAAGAATATTACTTAGTATTTCAACCTGTAGAGAGAGACTAACATGGACATGTTGCTATCAGCCTTTTTTCCCTATGGAACAAATATCTGATGTGTTAGCTATGAAATCTTTCATAAACCTAAAACAAATGAAAAGATTACCACTGTTTTAGTAAGAGAAGTGAAGGTTTAACTTGCCACAGCCAAAGCATGCTGGAAATCTGAGACTGATTTACACCTTGCTGCTACACAGCTCTGAAAAACCTGAAATGTGAGTCTGACCTTGAAGCCAAGAGCCCCAGGGAGGAGCAAAGGAAGCGACAAGGAAAGGTCAGTTCTTGAGCTGTGGGATGTTTTGTTCTATAAAGCTACATTCCAGGTTTTTCACAACAGCAGTTTCTCCAGGAAGAATAAATGAAGCAGGCTCTTGGATTTTCAAAAATGTATGCAAAATTTTAAATAAATCCTAGTTTTGTAGGTTCATGTTTGGGAAAGTTATTTACTGTATCCGAAACCTGATTGTTTGCAAGACTGGAAACTTTAAACTCAGGCCTCTTGTGTACATTTTGCCATGATTTTAGTTATGACCAAACACTAACTAGCTGAGTGCTTTTAAGAATGACTTCTGTACAAACACAAAAAACTGATTACCACTAAGCTGAAAAAAAGAAGAAAGTAAAATGTACATCTAATCTGAGAAAATAAATTCATTACAATGTAAGTTTTGTCAACATTCTCATAAGACTTTTAATGACTTACCATTAAGTGAGGAGGTTTAATGACCGCAAGAGCCTTAGCCAGAGCTGAGGACATGGCAGTCAGTTGGTTTCTGATCTGCTCAGAAGGCATGCTCTGCAGCTGAGGGCCCAGTGGAGCATCCTCTCTAGTACAGTAATTCAAATCTGAACCAAAACTCAGTGTCCGGGTCGTGTGATCAAGGCGAACCTTTGCAAAAATAGAAAAAAAGGAAGAAAAAGGATTGTGTTGTTTATTGAACAATTTCTCTGTTGCTCTACCTATGACCACCATGAGTCAACAGAAGCTCCAAGCAGAAATGACTTGAAAAAAATTTTGCTATACCATTCTATGAGAAATGCCAAATTAGTAAGAGAAAAACAGCACTGTGAATGAAGGTTTGTTTTATTTCTACGGTTTAGAAAAAAAAAAACAAACAACAACAACAAAATCAGGGGAAGAGGCTGAACTTTCAATGATTCAATTAAATGAGCACTGAAAGACAAATCACTCCTGCCTTTTCCTCCACATTGTCAACCTTTTCATCCCATGCAGTGCATGTGAACCTAGACATTATTTCACACAAGTCTTTCTAGAGCACTCACTTGTAAGTCACAATGCCTGGCTGCATCCACGATACAGCGCTCCAGCTGGAAAGCATCCACAAAAGGAACCAGGGTACACAGACGAGCAAACTCAATGCTTTGATAAATCTGGGCCACCTGAATGTGAACAGAAACAATTAGGTGTTTTTCTTCAATAAAAGGAAATCAGCAATAGAAGTTGTTGCACAGGCCTTAAAGTTAACTTGCTAAATTTTCAATAAATGAAGGTATACACAGTAATGCAATTGCAAATACTGTTGCAGGATTTTATTTCTGTATTATATTCAGATTAAACACCATTCCTGAATGGCTGCTTTGTATGAAGGAGACTGGCAGCAGTAACTACATCCAGCTATGCTGCTAATTAGCCTTCAACTGTTTCTTTAGCACACCAGAAATAACACTGCTCATCACTGGTAAGGAAAGCAGGTCAATGAAATGTGCAATTTATAATAAACTTACATTAAAAAAAAAAAATCAAAACTCAAAGTGAAATACCCAAGACCTTACTCCAAAGAGAAGTTTTAAGAAACTTGCTAAGTAATGAAGAAAATCTAGAGAAGAGACTGCACCACTGTACCCCACTATCAAGTATAGCTACTACAGCTGTACTTAAATGATGCACAAAACTGAAGATTTGGGTTATATATTAGAAAAATGTATTTCAAAATCAAACGGTCTTCTATTCGATGGAAAGAAAAATTATGTCAGCATTAAAGTTTCCAACTTAATCTTCCTCCAAAGCATATTCTAACTTATGTATACTTAGGAACATACATTTTCTTTACTCATACCTGCTGCAGAAGGCGAAGGATGGTGTTGTTTTGCAGGTGAGGAATGTACAGCTGCAGTTCAGGTTCCTTTTCAGCTTGGTCCTTCACCCAGTTCAGAACCTATCAAAAGTCTGAAAAGTTACTCTATCTGCATTGACCTGTAAAACTTCACAGTTAAAGTAACATTTCTGGTTATAGCTCTTGAAACAAGAGCACTTCTGTCCAGATATTGCCCTATTTTACTGAAGTGCATCCTTTGATCAGAACACTTACAGTTACAAAGGAGAGCTGACAGTTTTTGTATGAAGGCGACTGACAGTACTGGCAACATTTACCACACTGCTAATTTACCTTCAAGTTCTTTTTAGCACCTCAAATATCTTTGTTCCCACTATCAAAGAAAAAGAACATGATGTGCTTCATCAGCTGCAGAATTTACACTAACCTAATCAACAGCTCTCACTTTATTCTACCTCCCAACACTCTACCTTTTAATAGTAAAACCAGTCATTGCTTTATCTTTCCACTTAGCACACAACCCACTTGCCAGCATATGCCCACGTGTGCACACAGTCTTCTCGTTTTGCACCTTTACACAAATTAACTCAGTATTATCTCCACCAACAAAACCTTCTTGATACATTCCCAAAACTCTGCACCTTTATGGAGCCCTCTGAATAGCACCCGAAAGACCTGAGTGAATTTTCATTCTATTTCAATAACCTGCCTTACTCCATCAGATGCCATGTGCATGTCATGGTAATGGAACTTCACCAAATCAAGGATACTATTGAAAAATCTGGCAACAGAAAAAGCTAGTTGATATTTACCACAAATCAATATTCAAATAACAGACTATTAGTCAAGACCAATACATGCAGAGCTACAAAAAACTTACCTTGCTGACACGGGCACTCAACTTGAGCGGGTGAAAGTCTACTTCAAGCCAATTGTAAAGTTCTTTCACTTCTGGGACAACGTATTGCACTACGTTGAACCTGACCTACAGTCAACAAAAAAAAATCCAAAGATCTCAACATAAATACAGTATTAACCAATAGTTTATGCTTTAAGAATTTCATATTCAACAAGTTAAACAGGCAACAGATGTGCTTTTTAGTACAGGAGACTATGTATTTTTCATTGTATTCTTAACTGCAGTGACAATAACTCTACATTACACCACTTAAATGTATTTAAAAATGGAAAAGTAGACAAAAAACATAAACAAAGTAAACAGACTAGAGTACCATCCTCAGCCATTTCTAAGACACAAGGCCTACTACACAAATGTAGGCCCACATCCAATCTAGAACCACACATGTCTGTTCATGATTAAATTTCTGAAGCTTTGAATTGTGGGTTTGAGGCAAACTGGAGAGGTGCTGCAAGAAGAATTAATTCAAACTGTAAAATGAGCTTTGAACCTAAGTTTCAGATATGAGTGCAAATGACTGCAAGAAATTCAAACATTCTCCTGAAACTGCCCATTACCTAATGTCTAATTTGCTCATGAGCATCAGGGGAGGTCAGAGGACAGATAAATCTAACATCCTTTCAAATTAAACACATGCAAGTTTTCATAATCACTTAGATCCATATGGTCCAACATTTGACATCTGACCTGTGCTTATCCAAAACACATTTAGAACAGAAAAATAAGCACTTGGTTCAGTTAATTACCCCAAAACCCCCTTAAAGTTCTAGATCACAACATGTTTCAGACACCTCAGTGTTTCAAATCAGTATTTGTTGCTTGGGTGATATAAAAGACAATACTGAAGCTGACTCTTTAGTGCACACGAGCATTCATTGTCACTGCCATTTCCAAACAGTCCTTGTGAATCTGCAATTAAGTCCCAATTAACCACACAGCTGTTTTAGCTTTAAAATTGCTGTCCCCACAGCTCTAGGAGAACAGGACTCAGTGTTACAAAGCTGCTCACCTGAACCCCAGTACCTACCATGTCATTGATGAGGCTGGCCCGTGTAGGGGGGGCCTGCAGCCCCAGCAGCGTGGCCAGGCGCCGCTGTTTCTCCACGATGATTCCATCCATATCCAGGAGACGAGCAATATCAGTTCTCTCTGGAGTTATGGGAATGGACAGGGTGGCCAAAAGGACTCGAGTGGACATCCTGGTGACAAAGCAGAAGCACAAGAGATGAACTGCAACAGAACACTTACTAATTCCTGTTCATAAGTGTGCCAATTCAAGAGAGGAACGAGGAGCACCCATGATGCAAAACTGTGTAATAACACCAGAAGTTAACAGAGGAGACACCAACTGCACCATGAGAGGAAATTGTGAAGTTATGTGAAGTGACATAGTTTCTTGTAAAGAAAATACCACCACTCAGAAGAGAAAAAGGAAACAAAACCCCAGATATTTATTGACTTGCTTATCTTCTCAGTCAGTAAAGAGAAGGAAGCTTAACTAAGGCGATGCTAATGTGCTAATACTTACACTGCAGCTTTGTAAAACATCCTCCTTGCTCTAGATTTCTTTTGAGGCAATTAGTACTGGCCAATTTAGGCAGAGCTGCTCATAGCCATACATGTCATCTGCTTCTTTTGGGGTACAATTTAGTTTATTTTTGAACCTAGGGGGTTAAAAATAGATTCTAAGATCACAGTAAGTATCTTTCCCCACCTCTGCATCTCCTCTTGTGTGAGGTTCTTTCGCATTTCTCTGGATAAGTGATAAAGGCGGTGAAGGGTGGATGCATGAAAAAGAGCATTTCCTGATTTCCAGAAGACAGTTGAAACTTTGTGATAGTAATTTGCCATCAGCTGTGGTTTGGGAGGTTTCTTAGAGAGCGCAAACAGTCCATGAATATCTTCCACTGCTTTGAAAGCTTCCTAAAAAAACCCAAAACAACCAAATATGCTCCTGTTAGGAAGTTTTTTGCAACACCCCAAAAAAGGAAAAGTATAAATTCTTTAAAGGTTATAAGACTATAAAGTATTTAATACTAATGAAAGCTGTGATCTTCAGTTTTGTCAGCTACATGAAATTAAATACTTCTTTCCTAATAAATTTTTTGGACATACTCCATTAACTATCTGCTTAGAATTTGGTATTTCTGAAAACTTGTTTCATTCAGATTTTCAAGCTACAAACCATGGGGAGAAAAACAAACAAATGCTCTACTATTTTATTATTACACCAATTTTACTATTTACTGGTTTTACCACTTTTCATAGAAATAGTTTTTGTGATCAAAAATGGGTAGTTTCCCTAAAAACACAAGTAATCTTGGAAATGCATTACATATAATTACTTACATACCTAAAATGGAAAGAACGCAACAGGGAAAGTTCTCCAAATTCACAAATCAAAAAAACTACAAGTTTGACTTTTCAAGGCATTTGATATTAGAAATGTTGGCAGAGGTGAAGGTATCATCAGCTCCTCACTTTCACAACTCAAAGTGATTTCAGCTACTTTATTATTTACTACCACCAGCAAAGTTTGGTTTGAAATGCTGTGCAGGAACACCAGACTAAGCATTCAACATTCTGTACATTAAAACGTTATTCTTTAGCTATTATCCTTCCTTCACCTTGCTGCATGTACCATGAAACATGAATTGCATGGAGCAGATTCTGGAAAGGCTGCAGACCGAGTGTGATGGGGAGCCCTGCTGCATACCTGCCACAGCTCCATGCTGATAGCACTGTCCAGCTGCACCAGCCTGGTCTCCAGGTGCATGGACTGGCTGTCGGGATTGTTGAGGTTGATGGCTGTGCTTTGGTTGTGGTGCCGCTGGATCTGCCCCAGGTGCATTCGCAGGTTATCGCAGAGCTTGCGGAACTCCGCTTTCCGTGTGTACTGCAGGCAGAACTTGAAAGCTGCAAAAATGAATAACGTAAATTAAAAATGGTCACCAATGGTGACTTCGTGGTAGTTCTAAATGGGATTCAAAAATGTAAATCAGTACACTTAAAGAACCTTCATTTGCAGTCTAAAGACATCTCAAAACATGATACAATCTGTCACACATAATGAGTAAGTGACAATGCAGAGCATTTTCATCTTGACCTCAAAGATGAAAATGTTTCTACATAATTAAGCTTAAAGAGCAAAAGGAATACTTTAAGTGTCTTTAAAAATGTTCTAATTTATGCAGTGATTCCAGCTTTTAATTTGAACTAAGAGCAAACAAAATCCTGTCAATGGCATGAATTCAGGTTTTGGCTTTGTAAAATGTGGGAAAAAAATTCTCAAGTCACCTAAATATGGTAAAGTCAAATGAAGCTTTCAAATGACTGGAAATGACACAGACAAAAACCCTGTCATTAATACCATAGTTCCTCTCAAAAACCAGTCCTTGTTCTGGCTTCTGGAGATAGCACAACACAGCACAAGTGCAGGAAAGAGGTCGAGAAGAGGGGATGGACTGTAGAGGGGAGGATCAACAAAACCCTTGAAGCCCTTCAATCCATTTCCAGAAAGGTCAAGAAGAACAGACTGAGCAGGAGAACTGATTTGCATAACAAGTGAGAAACTTATCTATAAAAAGGTCCCCCCACAAAGCCTAGGTGCATGTGCACCCCAGGACCCTGGACACCCCATCAGCTGGATCAACTCTGAAACAAGGACTGGTGATCCCTCTCTTTTTCCCTCCCTTTCTTTCTCTCTAACCCTCTCTTTAATTCAACTCTCTCTTCTTCCACCCTACCCTTTTATCCCAACCCTACTGCCATATGCTTATGCTGGGAGGTCAGGGACTAACACATCAATTTCCATGCTGAGTGTGTCACTTACTAATAAAACTCTGTAAGCTTCTGAAGACCCTCTGATTCTTGTCGTTCCTTTTGACCACAAGCATCTACAAATCTTGGATGTTCCCTTCCCCTTAAGGGGGGGGACACCACATCTTTATAGTTCAAGTTTTCATCTTTTGGACCTACCTTGCTGGGCAATGTCATGGTACAGGCGTTCTACTCGAGAATTATTTCGGAGAAGATCCAAACACTGTCTATAGGATTCCCACAGAAATTTAACCCAGGGCGTCAAAAGCAGGCGGTCAGTACGATCCTGAGTGTCTTCTCCACTTACAGCACTCAAAAGAACACTTTAGTCAGGGCAGAAGGGTAAGGAAAAAGAAAAAAGAGAAGTGGTTTATTCCCTACAATTCTCATCAACTTTTCCTACCAGGTTCTAAGATGAAACTGGACAAATCTGAACAGCTAATTGCTGCTGAATGGTCTATTGCTTATTTTCAAACTGGTCCCTCAGACTGCTCCCTTTTCCTTTAAAGGATGTAGATAATTATTTCAAACTTTCAAGTTTCAAACTTCGGCCACTGCATATACAACTGACATGTCCAAGCTCCAGAGGTAAGACATCACAAACTTGTATCCTTCACAAGTAAGCCAAAGGAAAATATCTCCAGGATTTTCATCTTCCCTTTCCTAGCAGGGAGCTGTGTCCTGTTCCTCTGTTAGTCAAGTATCACTGTCAATGCAGACACTTTAGTACTTGCTGACACTTCCCTTTTAGTCACCAGCACTGCTGCCAGAGTTCACTTCATGCTGACATGTGACACAAGCGCTGTGGCATGATCCGCACACATCAGAAACCAGAATACTCACATTAACATTTCAAATCCTTTACAAATTCTGACATGAAAAAGATGCTTACATATGTCAGAAATAAGATATAATAATCTTACATTATAGAACTTCATTCCCTCATCACAGAAATGTAAGACCAGGGAAAGCATTCCCAAGACACTGAAACCATTTCAGTGCTATGTCCCACATGACCCCTTTCTGCTGAACAATCCACTCAATACTCACAAAAAACCATATTCCCTAATCCTTCATTTTTAAAATCCTTTTTGAACTGTTTCTAACATGAAGTCTCAACTCTTGTAACTCTGTTCTACTACACCATTTCCAGTTCTAATTCGCTTCCTTGGGCACTACACACGCTATTAAACACGACACATCGCCAGTGCCTTCTCCAACAGATCAAGAAGTGAATCCAGCAAAAAAGTATGAGAAGTCTAGAACACAGGACCCAAAAAACGTTAAAGAAACTGTGCTTGTTTAGATGAGAAGCGTGATTGAAAAGATCCATTCTCTAGTCCTCTGTCATAGAAAGGAGAACAAGGAAAAGAGAGGCTAGTCAATCTTCACTGTTTAACTGTTAGTGGATTCCTCTGTTACAATTTCAGGCACTGGAAATAACATGAATGGCACTGCCCACTATTGAAGACCTTTCCTTTTTTGCAACCAAATTCTACTAGAGAGTTTTGCTCTTAACATGTAAATACACAGCCTTCTACTTCAGGTCTTTATAAGTATTATTTGACTACTACAGCTCTATTCCTACACAACACAAATATCCTCTACTTCAGTAATTTTTTCCTATTTTGTATCATTCCTATCATCTTTCTACATTCTCATTACCCATCCTATTAATTTTAACTCTCTTGAACGTACTTTTCATGCCCTTTCTTCTATTATCTCATCAGTTAACCAAGCAAGTATAAAGTAACATTTCCTTTTGTTTGTATATGCACAATGTGGTCAAAAGAAATGGAGGTTATCACATACAAGAATTACATCGGTCTAATATAATTAACAGCATTTCTACATCAACCAGTAATGAGAAGTTTACCATAATAAACTCTCTAATACCATTGCAGATGCAGATCTGAGCAGACACTAGAAAGTGGTGACCCAGCTCCCAGAACCACTCCCATTGCACCTACATTTTCTATTCTTTACTGCTTGCTTTCTTTACTTTTCTTTACTTAGACTTAGGATTTCGTTCAATGTACAACTCCTGCTTTTTTCCCTACCTTTAAAACCTCTAGACCACCACTAGTATTCCATTTCAAGTCCACCACATTTATATCTCAGCTCTGTGAACGAAAATAAGGATACTTTCTGTAAATTGTTACATTTTAAAGACAGGCTGCACACCTTTCTGGAGTCTGAATGTTATCCAAGTCTTCTATGTCCAGTACCATCTGCTGGGATTCTTCCTTAGCTGCTTCTGTTTTTTCTTCAGCTAATTTTAAATAGGCTCGAACAACATCCTCCAAAGATTTGATGTTAACCTACACCAAAGGGAAAAAAATGGGAAGATGTTTCCACCCACAATAGGCAACAAATCTTTAAAAGGTAACTGCTACAAACCCAAGAACATCTAAAAGGCAAATTATTCCTAATTCAGAACAAATCAGTTACTTTTAGATGATATCAGCTGACAGATACCATGTTTGCTATAAATAAATACAGTAAAAAATCCCAAGCCATACCTGCTGGCAAATATTCTTGTACTGGTACAATCCTTCTTTTGCCAGGTGACTCTTGCGGAGATCCACGCAGAGTTCCAGGTACTTCAGCATAATCGGCTCGTGGATTTTCTGCCATGTTCGGTGTTTCTTACTTTTCATAACATCATAGAGAACATCAAGGGCAGGCTGCTTTTTGCCAACCTCAAGAAATTCTGAAAGTAAAATCCCAGTTAGCAAAAGACCTGCACACCAGAAGACACATGCTTTATGCTTAATACAGGAAACATTCAGAATTTAATCAACTCTACCCAAAGTGCATTGATGGTTTGATTTATTTGGCCATATCAAAAACGTTGGCAACTCAGTGCCAGTCGTTCAATGACGTAACTGGTACACAAATGTTGACCAGTGAATTTACATGGGAATTTCAGGATAGCAGACACATCTCCCTGTCCATCCAGGCATGACTGAGCACTTCACACATGTGAACAAAAAAAGCTGGTTTCATCAAGGACAAGGAATACACACCAAGAGGCTTGTGGGTACAGCACCTACCAAGGGCATTTAACGAGGTGCAAAACATACAATGAATGTGACTGAAAGAGAAAGTCCTGCTCTCAGGTGAGGGGGGGAGGAAGGAGAGGAAGGAAGAAAACTTCACTCAGCAAAGTTGTTCATTTGTTGTTTTTTTTTAACTCATGAGTGGTTTAGCACTTCAGTTTACAGAAGTTATATCAAAAGCTGCTGCAGTTCAGTTGAAGGGTCGGGCACTTTTTAAATCAGCCTTGCTGCTGAAACCAGTGCCCCATTTATTCGTCCCTAAACAGCTGCTGTTATTAATAGGAGCTCTCAGCATCACAGCAACTCCCACCCCTGATACCCCACACATTCTGCTTCGCACAAAACACAGCAAACCACCCATGAGCAAAGACCGAAGCAGCGACCCACATACACACAGACCCTACTCTGAATGTACTCTGCACTGCAGAGCAGCAGGAGAAATGAACAGACAGAATGTGAAGCAAACAGGTTTAAAAGATAAGAGAGGTCAAGTACAGCTAGTGGGAAACGTGCCTATTCTTAAAGGCTGAGGGGTGAAGTCAGTACTTCCCACGAAGTACTTTGGAAAGCACTCCATTCCTAAAGAAATAATGGCAGAAACTACTAAAGTAGGGGCCTGCTGCAGGGGTTCAGACATCAAACAAAGCTTCCAAGTTTTGGAATCTCAAAATTGAAGTTAAACATGGCAAAAGATGTAGATTGAAAGCAGCAGAGTGGTTTTATTTTAAGGACCACAACAGTTCATATTCAGGACTCAGTTTATGTAAATAATGAGCTGGCAGAAGATGAGCAAGTTCCTTTCTAGAGAAAGCACCGTGATAGAACTGAAGATAATCAAGGTTACGGTGTGACAGTATCCAGCAGTACTTTTTTACTCACCAAGGGACTTTTAATAAAGCTACCTTTCATCCCATAATTTATGCTGCTATTCTATCTCAGAGCTGCTTTT